>JAJOZX010000144.1:272500-302500 GCA_023014485.1 Bathynomus jamesi | reverse complement strand
AACAGTTTTAATCATAAGTAGATAAACATACAAAGTTTTGATACATAGTTAACGAACTTAAGCTTCCACATGTGCACCCCTAGTGGCACGTAAAATGTCTAAACGGTATTCACACTCACGCCACACATTGGGCGCATGTTGTTCGTGAAACTCTCGACGCAACATTTCCAAATCGATGGATTGGCAGAGACGGGCCAATCCCATGGCCACCAAGATCACCAGACATTACCCCGCTGGATTTCTTTCTCTGGGGTCATGTTAAAGATTTGGTTTATGCAACAGTTGTTCCAGATATCAGGACATTGCGAGAACGCATTACGGATGCAATTGCAACAGTTAACCCACAAGTGTTGGAAAATGTGTGGCGTGAGTGTGAATACCGTTTAGACATTTTACGTGCTACTCGGGGTGTACATGTGGAAGCTTATTAAGTTCATTAACTATGTATCAAAACTTTGTATGTTTATCTACTTATGATTAAAACTGTGTTTGAATACGAGTGTTTATTTGAAAGTTATAGCATGCTGTAATCAGGGTAATCATTTATGGACACCCTATATATAGGTAATTTAATTTTTTTATTTTATATATATATATATATATATATATATATATATATATATATATATATATCTATATATATATATATATATATATATATATATATAAAACCTTACCTTAACCTTGGTTTTGCTTCCGCCCGAATTGTTCATTCTGACGAAAATCAAGCTTTTCACTCCACCTTAGACCTACAGTTTAATGTGGAATCCGAACCACACCCCACCAGCAGCCCAGCGTCTTAACCACTAGGCTACGCAGGGTACCCATTTATCTACCAACCAGTTTCTTTATTGTGTGGAAGGATGAACAGCTGTGTTTTGCTGCTTGGCGCCTGTCATCACCGGGTCTCGATCCCGGGGCTGATGGATTCGAAGTCAGCGGCGCTAAGCACGGAGGCGTGTGTGTATATACAGTATATATATATATATATAATATATATATATATATATATATATATATATATATATATATATATTCCCCAATTAATTAAAGAATACAACATTTGGGTTTTTTCTCTACTGAAGTCACCTTCCACGGGTCGAAGTACCTCACAGAAATGGTTACAGCCATCACACCCCTTTTAAGTAATTTTTCTAGTTTCATAAAACACCAAGAGTCCTGCGGAACAAAACTTCCAAAAGTTCAAGGGTAAACCTTTAAAGTTTTTTATAAAGCTAAACTAACGTGATGTTATCTGACAAATAAAATTCGAAACTGTCAAGTTTCGCCCTTCAGATCTCCTCTTTCTGATAAAGGTGCCTCGTCCGGAGGGGATAAGGGTCTTTTTTATTGGAGGGGGCGATAGTAGAGACAACCTCCTTTTTCACTTTAATTTTGTTATATTCGTATATACTCACGCGATATGAATTCATGCTTATGCTGATATATTTTATACTCATACTCGTAGATATGTTGTAGGAAAGAGCAATATAGAATGAGAAATGGGATTGGAGTCTGCGCATTTGCCGCGACCTTCCGTCTTTAACTTTTCCAATTTCTGTAGCTCGAAATACGCTCTTTGTGCACCGATTGCTTTTTGTCATTATCATATACAGCATAAGAGGATAATATTTGAAGACTTATTATATGATTGATAAAGCAACAGATTATTTGCTTTCCTTTCGCTCTAATGTGATTCCTTCTAGTAATAATAATAATAATAATAATAATAATACATTTTCAACGCAACGCGTACACACGTACATCTATAGTATACTAAAAGAAAACTCTTTATTTAATTTAACCAAAAGATTTATTTGTATTTAAGATAAATAAAATACTGTGTTCAAAATTGTGATTCTTCTCCTGTTAAAATTGAACTAAATAAATGATGTTAATTGAAAATAAATATAAAATTATATTTGCTTGGAATTAATATTTTTAAAATTTCCCATAATTTTGTGTTTAATCTCAATCAAATTTATTTTAAAGAAACGTTATTTTTTTAGTTCAATTTAAAAAGAAAAACTAAAGTGCTGATAATTTTGAATACTACTTGTTCGTCTATAATTAAATCAAAGTTTTTTTTTAAATTAAATAAAGAATTAGAGGGCTTTAGAAATTAGAAAATAATGTGAGGAAAGTAGACACGTTTTTAAACCTGAAGATTTCGCCTGCGGACCGGTTTTTGGGAACTGGTGATACATGGTAAACGCTATATGTGCCACTATGGACGAAATCGGTTGAATGACTGACATTCAGAATTCCAAACTGAAATACATAAAACGACACGTTCATAATTCTTTTACTTCTTCGACTCCGTTGATAAAGTCAGAGTTTTTTAAGAATCTTAACGGCAAGTATCCGAACATGATGTTCACTATGGTAATAGAAATAAATAATTTCTACACTCTAAATAGGGGTAGACGTTTCGTTAGACGTTTCACTGTCTCAGTTTTGTGAATTTTGAATGTCCAATGTATTAGACATTTCACAGTAATTGAACATTTTGTTAGACATTTTATTAAGTTAGTTGAAATGTCTAAATTGTTCCCATTTTTTTAAACAATTGAAAAGACTAATCTGAAGTGTCTAATGAATTGTTTAATGAATTGTCGAACAATGAAATGTTTAATGTATGAATATTTAATTTCATATGAAAAGAATTGCTTCACAGCATTACCCTTAATAACCTTAATAACGTGTAACTTTTAATATATATCTATTTTTTCTTGTAAGTGACTCTGTATGAGTGTATCCCTATAAAATAACTTCCTGTAATTTACATTATGAAAGTCACTTAGTCAGTTTTAAATACTCGAATTAGTTCTCTAGTAAGTGGATGCTTTTCAAATGAATACATATCTTGTTCAGCTAATTTTTACTCCGATATTTTACTTCTCAGTTCTGGATTCATTTTGTTTGCACTAGCCCGAATAATCTACTTTATCGGTATCTTTTCTCAAGTACAGTAGAGATTGAACCTAGAGTTGACTTACCGTATATCAAGAGGACTGGTTCAAGCTAGGCTCAGGGTTCAGGGTTACAGGCTGAGTCTTAAGCTTGAAAGATTTTCATAACCAAGGCCTAGCTGAATAAATAAAATTAATAAATACATGAAAGGCACTTGGAAGATCTTAGCCTACATGGATTAAATATATATATATATATATATATATATATACACACATTCAACTGCAAAGAACACGCAGTATAAATAACGTAAAGAACGTCGTTCTTTACGTTATTTATACTGCGTGTTCTTTGCAGTTGAATGTATATAATGTTACGGCATGCGGGAGGTGCCCCCTTGGGGCATTGGTTTCTGCGAGTATGTAGAAGAATTACGGCATTTGGAAGAGTGAGGCCCATGGTGTAATGGTATCGCATCTGACCGGCAATCGGAAGATCCCGGGTTCGATTCCCGGGTGGTTACCTCATTTTTTCATTTGTTTCGTTCTCTCTCTCTCGTCTTGCGCGGAATATCTCCTATACAAGCGTCGTTCTTTACGTTATATATTATATATATATATATATATATATATATATATATATATATATATATATATATATATAGGGTAGTTCACAAGCATAGGGAAAATTTAGCATCTGAGATTTCACTTTTGGGTCATTGTTGCTTTTCTTCCTACACTTAGTGTTAATAACTGTGTGAAGTATGGTTGGTCTACGGTGTCGTTAAGAGGTCGCTCAATCATGCATAACATGTCTCACTAATGACTGATTAAATTACTATAGTATGACTAAATTTGGCTTCTTCTTTTGTAGGAATGTGTAGAAATGCCGCCGAAGCAATCAAAAACACGGTCTAGCAGTGAGGTGTGGTTACTAGGGAAGGCGGAGAAGTTAACTAGGGCAGGACTCCCTACCGAGCTTCAAGTCCTCCAGAAATTCATGTTCCACCATCTGGAGGAGAGGAAGACAGAATATAACAGTGCGGTGATGACCATTGAGGCTTTGATCCCGTTTTGGACAAAAGCAAACGTTCCAATGACGGATACCAGATACGCTGAGAAGAAGCTCCTGAAACTGTACGAGCAATACAAGGGGCTGAAGAAGAACCGCACAAAGAATTTCCCATCCTACAGAATGAAGGAGGACATATTTCGCGGAGACCTTGACGATGTGTTCGATCTTTCACGTCATGACGCCCTCGAGACCATGATGAATGAGGAGGACAAGAACTTCCTTGTCGCTCAGCTCGATAATCCCACTTCCAGCTCTGGCCGATTGACAAGAAAATGTCTGACCAACAAACGAGGAAGAGGATTCGGTGTGAGGCGGAGATGAACCGAGAGGAGAAGGCCAAGCGCGAGGCGGATGCGAGATGGTCCCAGGGAGAACTGGAGGCTTCTAGTTCAAGCACATCTGAATCATCAGATTCAGATACTGTAGTTTTTAAGGAGTCAGCACGAAAACGTTCCATTCCTAAGCGATTGAAGTCTGTGATCACGCCTGACATTTCCTTAGCCTTGGATCGCCACAACATCAGTGACAGGAAAGGAATGGCAGTGGTCGCAGCAACTATTAAATCGCTGGGGCACAACTTGGACGAAGTGTCAATCTCACGCAGCACCATTCGTCGCGTGAGACAATGTACACGTGAAGCGGTGTGCCGCGAAGATCAGGCCACTTTCAAGACCCATGAGCCCCTTCTCTTGCACTGGGATAGTAAGCTGCTTACAGATATCTCCCATGGGTTAGAGGTGGTGGACCGTGTGGCTGTGCTTGTAACCGGTAACGGGGAAGAGAAACTCCTTGGAGTTCCAATGGTAGCTGCTGCAACTGGAGCATCTCAGGCTCAGGCGTGCCTGAAGGTTGTGGACGACTGGTCTTTGAGGGGCAACGTTCGAGGTCTTGTTTTTGATACAACTGCGTCCAACACGGGACTTCATGCTGGAGCTTGTACTCTCATTGAAAAGGAGTTGGGTATTGATCTGGTGTGGATCGCTTGCCGACACTACGTGGTAGAAGTCATCCTTGCTGCGGCCTTCGGTGCTTGTTTCGGAACATCCAGTGGACCTGAAATTGGCCTATTCAAGCGCTTCAAGCAGCACTGGGTTTTCATTGATCGCAGCAAGTTCGAGAGTGCACCCGACAGCCTGTTCATTGAAACAGCAGAGCAGAGGAAAGAAATGGTCTCCTACTACAAGGAGGCTGTCAAGAAGAAGAGCCAGCGGGACGACTATGATGAACTGATGCTTCTCTGTCTCCTTTTCTTGGGAGGGAAGCTTGACGGTCCTGTGAGAATTCGAAGCCCTGGAGCCATGCACCATGCGCGATGGATGGCCAAGGCCATTTACACGCTGAAGGTGTTCCTATTCAGAGATCAATTCACCTTGCTTCAGACCGAGAAACGGAACATCGAGGAACTAAGCCTGTTTATCACGCTCCTTTACGGCCGCTACTGGAACGAGGCCAGTGTTGCATACATGGCTCCATTGAATGACCTCACTTTCTTGCGCCAGCTGAAAGCTCACCCAGGAAAGACGAACGACGCGGACCTTGCCGCGATGAAGCGCCATTTGTGGTTCATTTCTGAGCACTTAATCCCCTTGGCACTCTTTGATCCTCGAGTTCACGCGTCCACGAAGGAGAGGATTGCTCACAACATCGTAGCTGTTCCCGAAAAAAGAAAAGAACTCAAGCGCGTGGACGGAAAAACGTTCTCCTCGAGCAATCCCTTGGAATTCTATGCCACCAAACGTTCAGCAATCTTCTTCAGCCTCGTCATGCAGCACGGAAGTGAACAGGCGCAATCATTCCTGTCCAAGACACCAAATGATTGGAACACAGATCCAGCTTACCAAGGAATGAAGGAACGTGTAGAGAAGATGGCAGTGGTTAACGATTGCGCAGAAAGAGAAGTTGCGCTCATTAAGGCTTTCAACAGCACAATCACGAAGGATGAAGCGCAAAAGCAGTACCTTCTCCGCGCAGTCGCTCAGCACCGCAAGGAATTCAAAGAGCCGACTAAAACTGGTCTCAAGAAGACCTAAAGATCTTCAACTGTGTGCATTGAAATGGACACTAAGACCTTCAACAAAGTGAACAACCCCACTGTACACAGTCACCAAAAAGCCAAAAGTGAAACCAAGAGGCCAGTATGCAAGTATTACAGGAGGGGCTTGTGTAAATATGGACTTAAGGGAAGAGAATGTCCATTTGCTCACCCACCACTCTGCAAAAAATTTATACACGATGGGAATGGCATTTCGGGATGTAGATCCAATGCAAGATGTCCCTATTTTCATCCCCAAATTTGCCAGAGCTCATGGTGGGAAAGAAGTTGTTTCAAAGAGAACTGCAATCTGGCCCACCTGAAGGGAACAATCCGATTCCAACCACATCAAACTCAACGGAGAGAATACCAGGATAGTGAGCCTACTATCCCTCAGCACTATTTGGCCCAAGGGGTGCAAGAAAACCCAAGACCAAATACCATTCCTGCACCCAGATCTTATGCTGATGTAGCGGGTCCAGGTAAGCCCACTGGTGAAAATAGTACAGCAAGCAACCATGAAACCCCATTGGGGTTTTACCACCTCATAAAACAAATACAAGACATTCAGAGCTCACTTGGGCTTCTCATACAAAAGCAAACGAGAACCCCAGCAGGAACCCTACAAATGCCCTATATGTGGGAGATGAAACAAATGGCTCCACAAATGTATCAATAATTTATTTAAACATCCAAGGTCTTTACCCAAACTCAAACCATACCAAAATACCTTGCCTAAAGAGCCTAGTGGAAAACACTACTAGCGCAGTTATAGCCCTCACAGAAACACACCTGAACCCCATGATCATGAGTAGTGAAATTGCAATCAAAGGGTACACCACCCATAGATGTGACAGAGAAGACCGTCTAAATGGTGGTGTCCTGATGTACATCCCTGAAAACATTCAAAGTGAACTGCTCATGGCATACTCAAATGGAGCCTGTGAACTCCTAATCATCATGCTCAGCATAAATAAAGAAGACATAATACTAGTGAATATCTATAGCCCCCCAGATAGCTCCCATCTAGAGCTCACTGAAGTTCTGGAAAAAATCAGGCAATGCCCAGCTATTGTAGACTCAACAAGAGACTTAATCATTACAGGAGACTTTAATCTCCCACATTGCACCTGGAATCAATATGGTGGTATGAAATCAGGGACAAAAAGGTCCAAATCAAAACACCTGAATGAGTTTATGGAAAAACTGCTCCTAGTACAACATGTCCACTGCCCAACTAGAAAAAATAATACCCTAGATTTAGTGCTGACAAATAATGCAACTACAATTGACCACATTGTTATAACACCAACTATACACTCCGACCACAATGTCATGCACATATTCACAAACTTGTCCCTCCACAAATGTAAGCAAGACCCATGCCAAACGAACTTGCCATACTCTGACCTAAACCTGCACAAGTCAGACTGGACATCAATAAATAACTGTCTGGGAGAAATAAACTGGGAAGATGAATTAGAAACCTAAAGCCAGAAGAATGCTGGAGTAGAATACAATACCTGCTGTCATCAGCATTATACAAACACACACCAAAGAAAAACGATAGTGCACAGAAGCACCCAAAAGAGCACAGATACAGAAGGACACTTATGAGAAAGAGAACAAAGCTATCTAAACAACTGACAAAGCAATTAAGTGATACAAGACATAGTAACATCCGGAATCAGATACTGATGTTAGAACTTAAAATAAAGGAGTCAACCATAGAGAATATTGATAATGAACACAAAGCTATTGGCACTATAAAGGAAAATAGCAAATTCTTCTTTAGCTATGCTAAACGCAAAGCAGTTATCAAAACGAGCATTGGCCCATTGCTTGCTAAAGATCTAACTCTCACATCTAATACACAGGAAATGGCAAACATTCTACAATCTCAATATGCTTTAAGCTGAGTACCCCTGTAGTAGCAAAGAAAATAAAAACTACAGCATTTTTTGATAGAGAAGAAAATGACCAAGACAGACCATTATTGGAAGATATACAAATACCACTAGAGATATACAACAGGCAATAACAGAGCTACCGGGGAGTTCAGCCCCTGGTCCAGATGGAATTGGAGCCAAGATTCTTAAGGAATGCAAACATACTTTATCTCTGCCTTTGAAAATCCTGTGGAGATCCTCACTAGACACCAGTAGAATACCACCAATCATGAAACAAGCAAATATTACCCCAATCTACAAAGGAGGCAAAAGAAAGGAAGCCAAGAACTATAGACCCATATGTTTGACTTCCCATATTATTAAAATATTTGAGAAAGTCCTGAAAAGGCACATCGTCAGTTTTATAGAAAATGAACATCTCTTAGAAGACTTTCAACATGGCTTCAGACACAAGAGATCCTGCCTTACTGAACTTATAGACCATTGCAATACAATCCTACAATATTTGGGAGAAAACCACAATGTTGATGTCATCTATCTAGACTTTGCAAAAGCTTTTGACAAGGTTGCCATGGTATATTATTCCATAAACTAAAAGAACTTGGTATTTGTGGAAGAATAGGAAATGGATCCATGCCTTTCTCTCTGACAGAAAACAAATAACAATTGTAAATGGAGCAAGATCTATAGAAAAAGAAGTGATTAGTGAGTGCCGCAAGGCACAGTACTAGGACCAATTCTATTCATTATAATGCTAAACAATATAAACTGTAACCTAGGAAGCTTTCTCCTGTCATTCGCAGATGATACCAGAATACTAAGACCAATTACAGAAAAAGAAGACTGTGTAGAGCTACAAAAAGATCTACAAAACTATATATGCATGGGCAGATGCAAACAATATGGCCTTCAATGAAGACAAATTTGAACTAATTAAGTATGGACCAA
Organism: Bathynomus jamesi; assembly: GCA_023014485.1. NCBI lineage: Eukaryota > Metazoa > Arthropoda > Malacostraca > Isopoda > Cirolanidae > Bathynomus > Bathynomus jamesi. The sequence goes on along the minus strand of JAJOZX010000144.1, from coordinate 293,623 downwards.
ATAAATACCTGAAAGAACAATTCAACTACACTGGACCCACAGGAAAAGATATTGCACAAACTGATCATGTCAGGGATCTAGGGATTATATTATCTGAAGATGCAACATTCAACAGGCACATTGACAAAGTAACCTCATCATGCAAACAACTAATAGGATATATACTGAGGACATTCAGAACTAGGGACAGTATGACCATGCTTACACTGTGGAAATCACTTGTCCTTCCACGCATTGACTACTGCTCTCAATTATGGTTTCCCCACAAACAGAATGAATTGCAAAAAATTGAGGGCCTACAAAGAACCTTTACCTCGTATATTAAACAACCTGATGGGCAACAGGTGAGTAAAAACAAATTAAACTACTGGGATAGGCTCAGAGGCCTCAACCTTTATTCCATAGAGAGAAGGTTTGAGAGATACATCCTAATCTACACCTGGAAAATTCTAGAAGGGCTTTTAGCACCCAATACTGAACCAATTGTGCCCACTTTAACAAGAACTGGCAGAATGTGTAAAAAATATCACCTCCCACCAAACAGTCTGAGAAGGATTCAGACCCTTCAATATAATACTATCTCTAGGCAGGGTTCTCGCCTGTTTAACTCCTTGCCTCAGTACCTTAGAGATATAAGTGCAGTCCCAGTAGATACTTTTAAAAAACTTGGACATGTTTTTAGCCAACATACCCGACCAACCCACAGTGTCAGGGTATTCCTCTGCCAGACCAGCCCCCACAAATTCAATAGGGGACCAAATCGTATGGCAGGAGCAAGAGAAAAGAAGGGTGGCGACCCCGTCGTGGCCCCGCCTCAGGAGGCGCTGAGCGGACTTCGTGGGAGCAGCGCACCCTTGAGGCAGAAGCGCTTTAAGGTTTAAGGTAAATTATTTGTTCCGCTGTTATAATTTCATAATATATTAATATATAATATATATATATATAATAGGGTGAACCAAATGTAGGTGGACAGTAAATGATAACGTTTATTTTGAGAATACATATTTAATTTTTTTGTATACTATAATACAAAATAAAATTTAAATAAATTTAGTTATAATATTTAATATAATATAACACAAACACCATAGTTATAATGAACACCATAGTTATAATATAATATAACACAAACCGTATTCAACCTACTGTCCACCTACTTTTGGTTCACCGTGTATATATATATATATATATATATATATATTATATATATTATATATATATAATATAGTCATAAATTGTCAAGTCATTATTATCCTTGTTCAATAAATGTTCCAGTCATAAATTGTCAAGTCATTATTCATATTGTTTCATTTTGAGCGAGTGCGTAAAAAGGTCCTAGAGCAAGATAGTTGGCACGTTTATTCTTGTGGGGGAATAGAATAAGGGCAGATGTGACCGAATTTAAAATTCCAAAAAACGCTGTTGTGGACCAGGACCACCCTAATATATATATATACAATTATACATATATATATATATATATATACATATATATATATACAGGGTGTTCGGAAAGTCACTGTGCACTTATATAATTAATGTTTATTTATATTTTTATATTTTTATATTTATATTTTTTATATTATTTTTTTTTATTTTTATTATTTTTTTTAGTTTTCAACACCTTTTATAAGTTCTGATGGTCCCATCCATAACCTCTATCATATATGCAATGTTATACTATTGTATGCTATTAAATAAATATAAGTGCACAGTGACTTTCCGAACACCCTTTATATATATATTAGGGCGGCTCGTTTTTACACTTTTTTCGATATTTGATTGGGGGTAGTGCGGAAAAGTTGCGATTTGGAGAGAAAATAAAGTGTGTAAAATTTTTTTGATCTACGTCAATACCTTCCGGTGGCGGCGAGTCCTTAAAAATCGAAAAATAGGCCTAACGGGGTAGATTGGAAAATGGTTTTAAAGACTTACAAAATAAACAATAAAAATTTCAGCACAATCTGTTAATAACTTCCGGTGGCGTCTTAGCCGTTAAAATATCCAAAATATTGATTTAAAGCAAGTTTTAACAAGATGTTATACAAATGTTAATTCCGGTATATTTCTGTGCAAACAACCCTGAGAACACTATTATAGGCTTGAATAAATTAATAGCAGTCATTGAACAATGAACATTATATAAAAATTATATAAAATTATATAAAATTTTTATGTGTTTTTAGGCCTATTTTTCGATTTTTAAGGACTCGCCGCCACCGGAAGGTATTGACGTAGATCAAAAAAATTTTACACACTATTTTCTCTCCAAATCGCAACTTTTCCGCACTACCCCCAATCAAATATCGAAAAAAGTGTAAAAACGAGCCGCCCTAATATATATATATATATATATATATATATATATATATATATATATATATATATATATAAAATAACATTTAAGCACCGTTTTCAGATATTTGAAATATCTAGTAAACATTTCAAAATACCTCTTATTCATTTCAGAAAGTTAAGTTCATTATGAGATGTCGAGTAGACATTTCATATATACCAGTATGGCAAAAATAACTAAGCCACTATTTTAAATGTATATTTTAAACAATTATAAGAATTTTTTTTGTAATCAAACCAGGCGTACTAACGCTCGAAAAAGCGCGAAATCGAGGATATAGGCCAAGAATAGGCTAGTCTCAAATTTCAGTAGCTGCTAAACCATGGGCTAGACCAGCGCTGTCCAACTTGCGGCCCGCGGAATGGACGTTTGCCAAATTTCATTTCTGAATTTTCTTCCCTATTTTGTCATTTCTAGTAGGGAGAACAACATTCAGCGGGTTCCTAAGTCGTATTAACCAACAGTGTATGATTATAGGCAACATCTTGGCCGCGCTTTATAGAAGTTGGACAGCAATGGGCTAGACCATATTTCTGATTTAACCTGCGAAATAATGCCGAAGTATTCGCGTGAAGACGAGTTATTAACAAAAAATTGTTAGTTAGAAAAAGGTTGGAGAGCACGAAAATTATTTACAGAGTTTCTGAATAAGCCATGGAATAGAGCTGATTTGAATTATATCATAGACAAAGTGAAGGAAACTGGTGATGTAGAGCGTGGAAAGGGTAGTGGGAGGCCTAGAACGGCTCGAACACAAGCAAATATCGATCTCGTAGGGACAAGAATATTGAGTCAAGAAGAACCTGGGACCCATTTAACGACAAATGAAATAGGAATATCTGACAGAAGTGTTCGGCGAATAGCAAAATTTAACTTAAACTTGAAGACATACAAACGAGTTTCAGTACAAGCTTTAACTGACATTCATAAGCAAAATCGCTTGCCATGTTGCCAGTTACTCGTTAGATTTTCACCGCGCACAGTTCGTACGATAAGGTTTAGTGATTAGAAAATATTTACAGTTAGTAAACCAATTAATAAACAGAATGATCGTGTATATGCCGTTGTCACAAGGAAACATGATATGACACCTGAAAGGTTGTTAAGAAAGAAACAGTGACTTTCTCCTAGTGTAATGGTTGGTGCAGCATTTTCAAAACTCGGAAAGACAAGGATAGTTTTTGTAGAACCAGGAATACGAATGGATTCGGAATATTACTGTAATCATGTTCTTGTTCCATATTTTCAAGATATTAGACAAATATGCGATGATAATTTCGTTTTCCAGCAAGATTGTGCGCTTGTCATCGCGCTAGCACCACAGTTGATTACCTGAGACAAACGGCTCCTGATTTAATAGAACCTGCAATGTGGCCGGCCAACAGCCCAGATTTAAATCCGTCGGACTACTCAGTGTGGGAAGCACTAAAAGAAAAGGCTTACCGCCCTGGTCATCAAATCCGAAATATTCAATAACTTAGAGTTACAATCGTGGACGAAATGTGTAGCATATTGTAACGATTTCTGAACAGTGCTATCAACGAGTGGCGAATGCGTCTTGAGCTCTGTAGGAATAATGACGGAGAGCATTTTGAACACTTCGTGTCATGATGTGTATGATAAGTGATCCTATACTGAAAAATTTTGTTTTAAAGTCTGTTTACATTATTTGCTTAAAATATGCATTTAAAATAGTGGCCTAGTTTTTTTTGCGATACCCAGTATAACCAAACGTCTACTACCATTTAGAGTGTTACCATTTTTCAATATCTTCGTTACCAGATTCCAAGATTTGTTCTAAACTTTGGTTTGTAGGAAAAAGAATTTTACCAGTTCAGATATTAATTTCCTCAGTTTTCGAATAAAGGTATTTAAACTCAGTAGTATAATAATAACAAACAGTAATAATTAATCCGTGAGGAGGGACAAAAACTGACACAGCTCTGAAGCCAACTAATGGGTCCCATTGCGCTAACTCCCAGATTACACAGCTCAACAAAAAAAAAATTTTGTTTCGTTGCCAAGGAAATTCGTACGAATTTAGGGTATTTTGGGGTTGCTGAATTCCAAAATGAAAGTAGTTTTTCCGATTTGGCTCTAGTTCTTGAGATAATGAATACCCTCAATTAAAAGGAAACGTAACCATAACGCGTGCATATGGGAAACTACCGGAACATTCTAGATGGTGAGACAGAATAAAATGCCATTATGTATTTCATGTGTTTACTTTTGTATGATTTGAGACAATTTCAATGCGATTTGTAAGTAGGCTCCGCCTGAACATTAATTTTTTTGCATTTTTACGTGTTTCAATGGGGTACCAATTATCTCATAAATTAGAGCCTATCTAGCAAAACCGATGTCATATTCGGAATCAGCACCACAAAGTTACCCCAAAATCACTCTAATATGATTGGCAATAAAATGAGTGTTGACCAGTGTTATTATTACCCAACTATCGGGATTCGAACGCCCGACCACAGAGTTTTCAATTTGCTTGGAGGGAAACGGTGTTACTCACTGAGTTGCCAGCGTCCGTAGATCGGTAGGTAACACCGCAGTGGTGTAGTGCTAAATAAAGAAGTGAGGGAACGCATTTTGAAAGTGTTACTCAGATGCGGGGGGGACAATGGCGAGCGCGGCGAGCCCATACAGCTGGGGGTCCGGGGGCACTGTAAGCCCCCCGGGAAATCTTTTGAAATCTGACAAATTTCAGGGATATTTTGAGGTCATATGCACTGGATATTAGGATATATTCCAAGGTTGAAGATGCAGTATTTCCAGTGTCATTAGATATACGACATCCAGTACGATGAATAAAAATAGCTAACAACTGGAATGATTAACTAAAAAAAAGTTAACAACTGGTACGCCGTGGTGACTGTTTCACCAGATCTTTATAGGCTAGCATTGCCTCAGTCGAAGCTAAAAGAAATGAAGCAGTTAATGATTCTTTCTCATATTTCTTCTAGGGGTGGGAATTAAAATTTCATGACGTTAGAGATTTGTAAGTTCGGATTTATTTGAAATAGTGAGGGAACGCCGTTCGGTCTACCAAAAAAAGTAAGGGAACGCCGTTCCCACGCGTTCCCACAGCACTACACCACTGGTAACACCGTTTCCCTAAAGGCGACGTGAAGACTTTGAGGTCGGGGGTTCGAATCCCGATGATGCTGGTAATAATAATAATAATAATAATATAGAAGTTAGAGCAATGGGCCGCGTTAGTTGGCCTCAGCGTTATACCAGTTTCTGTCCCTCCCGAATGATTACACTGGCCAACAAAATGAAACTTTTTTTTCTCATCACAAACATGATCACACTTTTCTTAATGCATGTTTCGCGCTGATTCCGAATCTGGTTTTATTGTTTTTCTAGCACGTATAGTTATATAGATACACTGGTTTTGATATTTTTAGGTTTTTGATATTGCTATAAGAAAATTTATGGATGTATAGATCACACTTAGGAATGCTAAACAACAAATACATCATATACCTTATTCAATGTACTTATAAATAAAGAATATATACATTATTTTATTAAAAGCGCTGTGAGTGTGATTTCCTTTTGTAAATTTGGCCTGGATTGTCACGATACAGCATCCAACAATGGTCCGCCATCATGCTTTCATTCCAATATCCTTGGTAGCGCTTCTCCATCATCTGAATATCTTGATGGAAGCGCTCTCCTTGCTCGTCACTCACTGCACCAAGGTTTTCAGGAAAGAAATCTAAGTGGGAATGCAGGAAGTGAATTTTTAACGACATTCGACACTCCATTTCTTTGAAGGCATCAAGGAGGTTCTTGACTCCATCCTTATACGAAGGTGACTTGTTGCTTCCAAGAAAGTTTTCACATATCCATTTGAACGCCAGCCAAGCCTTCAATTCCAGCGGACTTAGGACTTAGGACTTTTTCAAATTCAGTGTCATTCAAAACCTCCCTTATTTGTGGCCCAACAAAAATTCCTTCCTTCAATTTTGCTGCAGTAACCTTCGGAAATTTCCTTGAAAGGTATTGGAACCCTTCAGAATTGACTTTACCCATTGCTTTAACAAAATTCTTCATTAAACCAAGTTTAATGTGAAGAGGTGGCAGATAGATCTTTTGGGGATCCACTAAAGGGACAGACAGGACATTGCTTATCCCTGGGACATATGTATACCTAAGTGGCCAGTCACTTTTGGTGTAATGTTCTATAGTGGCGCGACTGTCCCACAGGCAAAGGAAACAACAAAATTTTGTGAATCCTGACTGCATACCCATAAGCATTCCTATAACTTTTAGATCTCCACAAACATTCCATTGATGACTGTCGTATTTGATTGCCTTAAGTAGTACTGTATATCCATATTGTCATATGTCTCTTTTAGATGGACGAATGGGCAATGGGATGGATGGCATTATATTACCATTATGCAAAAGAACTGCTTTCAGGCTTCTCTGCGACGAATCAATAAAGAGGCGCCACTCAGATGCCACATACGTCTGAGATATGTCTGTAAATAGTCCAGTGATGTCATGGCAATAACAGAGAGGACCGTCTACTGAAAAGAATGCTGTTAATTCAAAATTCCGCTTTCGGTAGTAACTAATACGAACATTGTTCTCAAGTAAATTGTTCTCCTTCAGTCTTGAGGCGAGAAGCTCTGATTTCTCTTTAGACAGCGATAAGTCTCTAACAAGATCATTCAACTGTCCTTGGGTTAACTTTTTAGGCTCTAAATGTCTACCTTCAAAAGTGTACTCTGGTTCTGTATATGGTCCGGAAACGCCAGTTGCACCTTCATCACTTTCCATGTCATCTATGATAGAATCTAGCCCAGGGGTGGGGAACCTGCGGCCTTTTGGGGTACTAGTTGCGGCCTTCTGCCTACTTGACATTCAGAATTCATACCGTACGATAATGGACAGCAACTGATACCCTTTTAGGGCTTTAGGATATTTCATTAGATCATGGTTTCAGTTTTACTGCTTCTTACACATACAAGCCTTCTTTATGGCTTGAACAATAGGAAATATGGCAACGCTGCCAGTTGAAACTGGCAGCGTTGCCTTACGGCTTACGCCCTTACCTATCAACGACCAACTCGACTGGCTGACTGGATGACAGTTACTGACGATTCTCCGATAGTGACACGCACGCTTGTTTCCTTTAAAACTGTAAATCTTTGATCAATTCGTGTACCATTTTTATTTAAAAATCTTCTGCTATCCTAATCATGTCAAAAACTGTGAAAAGAAAATTAAAGGAAGAGAACAGAGTATTCCATGAAGAATGGGAATTGCAGTATTTCATAGTTGCTGAGAAAGATAAAATGATGTGTTTGCTCTACAACGCCATAATTGCAACAGTGAAGCAACACAATGCATATCAGCATTATGCAACTCATAAGAACCACAAGTATGCTATATTGGAAGGAGAACCCCGAAAGTCTGCACTTACGAAGATGAAACTTCAAAAGCAGCAACAACAGCAAGTATTTAAAACGATGTCAGGCCTAGGGACTGAAATTACTGAAGCAACTTATAAAGTAGCATATATACTTGGAAAAAGAGGTAAGCCATATAGCGATGTGGAAATCATAAAAGAATGCATTGTTGAAGTTGTAGCCTCTTTAGATTCAGACAAGGTTAACAAATACAAACAACTACCTCTTTCAAGAAGGACCATAACTGATCGGCAACATGAATTAGCCCTCAATATGACTGAACAGCTTCATACAATATGCCAAAGCGAAAATACTTATTATTCGATTGCCTTGGATGAGTTCACTGATATTATTGACTCAGCGCAAGTGTCATTTTGTATTCGTGTTATAACTGCAGATTTTCAATACTACGAGGAGTTACTGGCTTTGGGTACCCTTACGGAGAAGACACGTGGAATTGACGTCTTGTCTCTCTTCAAAGAAAAATGCCGTGAAGCGAAACTGAATTTATGTAATTTATTAAGTGTATGCACAGATAGTGCACCTTCCATGAGAGGAAAATGTGCAGGATTTGTTGCGCTACTACAAAAAGAACTGCCAAATCCAGATAGCTTGATTTCCTTTCACTGTATTTTGCATCAACAGAATCTCTGTGCCAAATCTACTGTTTTAAGTGAAACATTAAGTAAAGTTATACGTATTGTGAACTACATTAGAGCAAATGCATCACGACATCGCCAGTTTCGCAATATGTTTATGCTTAATGATGAAACATTCAGTGTGGATCTTCCGTATCATTCTAAAGTGCGCTGGTTGTCACAAGGGCAATTCTTTGAAAAACTTTTGTCTTTGCGAAAACAAATCACAAGATTTTTTGAGGAACTCAATGAACCATGTAAATTGTCAAAAAAGGATTTCTGCAGAAATGCTGCATTTTTTTGTGACGTAATGTCAAGGCAAAATGACCTGAATATTTCTTTGCAAGGTAAAACTAAATCCATATATGAAATGTGGCAAAAAATCCAGGCTTTTCGAAGGAAGCTGCGCTTTTTCAAAACTATCCTTACCCGATCGAAACTTTCAGCTGAACACTTCCCTGAACTGGGAAAGGTAATTGGTGAAGAAGATACAAGCAAATCATTAAGGGAATGCGATGTGAAAGAATACACAGCTGTCCTAGATAGACTCCCTGATTGAAGAATAAGATGAAAGATTTGAAGATTTTGAGAAACATGACTTCACACTGAAACTAGCTTTCCAACCACACCTGGTTGATATCTCCAAAGCACCTGAAGATTTACAGATGGAGTTGATTGAGCTATTAGAAGATAATATCCTTAAGTCTCTATTTGATACTAAGAAGGATCCTCTTGAAATATGGAAAAATGCCGTTGAATACCCACGTCTGCGCCAACATGCTCGTCGAATGTTGTCTTGTTTCGGCACAACCTACTGTTGTGAATCAACGTTTTTGTATGTGACTCAAATCAAAACTACGGTTAACGATGTTGGAACCAAATGTACGACTCCTGTCCCGCAATAAGCAGTCACAAAAAAGTCATTAAATGGTTTATCACTTTTTCACTTAATATTAACATCATTTCACTTAATATCATTTTTCACTTAATATTAGTTCTATTGTCAATTATTCCCCCCCCCCAGAAAATAAATGCACTTGCTGAATTTTTTATTTATTATAAAAACCCTCACGTATTATCAAGTTTGATTTAAAATTAGTAAATATGTAGATTGTAGACTAAAATATGACATTTTGTTGTACTGTATATGTTAAATACTCAGCATGCGGCCTAATAGGGTCTTGGTTAAATGAAATGCGGCCTAATAGGGTCTTGGTTAAATGAAATGCGGCCTAATAGGGTCTTGGTTAAATGAAATGCGGCCTTCCAATGAAAAAAGGTTCCCCACCCCTGATCTAGCCTATCACTTGGGGGAATTGGAATGGGCAATGTTTCATCATGTTTTACTGGTCTACGTGCTGAATCCAAGTTTGGATATACAATCTGGTGTTTGTTCTTGGCAGAAAACCCCATTAAGTTCACACTACAAAAATAACAGTCTTCATGATGATCTCTCGGCTCCCTCCATATCATGGGTATGGCAAATGGCATTGAAGCTTTCTTTTTGTTAAGCCAATCACGTAATCCATTTGAACAGCCAGAACAGATTTGATGTGGCGCCCATGGTTTATCTTGGTCACCTAGATGGCAACCAAAGTATAGCTTGTATATTTTCTTAATGTCGGTTGTAATACTTCGTCGCTGTGTTTTAGTTGTCAACTGGCCGCATACGGAACAGAACTTGTCGGGGTCATTCTTACATTGTCGAGGCATGTTGACTGACCTGAGCAAACTATAAATTAAAAAAAAATGTACACCAACTTGCATCTGAATGCAGTTTTGGAATTAGTGTGAAAAATGCTATCCAGCCACCACAAATTTTACTCTGATGAAAAATCTTTGTTGACCAGTGTTATTATTGCGCACTGAGCTATTCGGGCGCTAGCAATTCTACAGTATTATTAGACTTTTAAAAGGAGCCTATATAAAGTTTATTCAAATGGTAAATATTTATATCTCGAACTTAGAATTTTTGCAACAGACTGTTTCTTCAGAGTACTGTCCAAAAATCATAATATTACTTATATATAAACCCCAATAATCACTACGAAGGTGCCAAATATGTTCTGTAGAAATGCCTTATTTTAGTTATACTTTTATAAAAAAGAGAAAGAAATCAAGTCTTTTTCACTGAAGGAAGTTTCACACAGTTTTTACATTATATTTATTAATAATAAATCAATAGATTCCATTTTTAAACATGAACAGAATGTGAGTCCGCGACTCGTGTTCATGTTTTTTTTACAAATTTCTTAGGCTTTGTTTTTCTTCTTTTGTAAACCAGTGTATGTTGCCTCGTACGTACGTCAGTTTAGAATTCACGCGTCCGAACACCTTCATCTGTATTATCGTACTTTTCGGCTTTTCTAGCGTATCTTTCCCATCCGAAGACTGTCCCAAACCAGTCTAATTGCAGTAACAAGCCCGCTGCGTGTAATGTACAGGGTGTTTCAAAAGTCCGGAATGATAGGAATATTTATTTTTCAATTATAATATATATTAAAAATATTTCTTATGATTCCGGACTTTTGAAACACCCTGTATTTAGCTCGACCCAATTCTCCTTTGAAAAAATGGGACATTTTTCCGCGTTGGTGGCATTATTGATTGCCTCAGCACCCTCTGGTGGACGAAGGACGTAAAACGGAACAACCAACCAACCAGCCTATTCAAATATCCGTGTTTGTTTCGTTAACAATGACTACCATCTTCATGTTTCAAACTTTACAAACTTGACTGTACTTAGTAATAGTACTGATTTAAAGATCTTAAAATTTAATTGTTTGAAGGTATATAACAAAATTTTGTAACAATTAATTTAATGTTTATTTTAGCCAATACATTTTAGATCACTGATGATACAACTGTATTCCCGTAATGTTTACGTTTCAAGGGTATAAAATTAGAATGTTTATTAAAGTATTTTGTTACTAGATTATCCATAAGTAGTAAAACTTTAGTGTTGTAAAATAACGTAAACGTATTTCACCGCTTCGTCATTTGCAACATCAAATTAACCATAAATTTTCGAAATAAAAAAAAATGCTGAGAAGTTTCTAGCTTTTATGGGAAATTTTTATGCGCGTTCGTGACCAGAATAACGTTGTGGCTCGCCAGCGTCCATAGCTCAGTGGGTGAAACCGTTTCCTCTACAAGCGAAGTGAAGACACTTAGGTCAAGGGTTCGAATCCTGATAGTGTCGGTTAATAATAATAATTATAATATGGGAATTAGCATAATTGACCGCATTTTCTGTCCTGAGAATTGGGAGCCAGTACCTGACCCTATAGACTGATTCTTAACGTCACAGCTCGCGAGAGTTGTATCTTCAGAGAAGGTAGTTCGATGCCAGGGTATAAGATCAAAATTTGTTGTATTTATTTATAATGTATTCAGTGTGAAAACTTGAGTTGCTGTTGTTCCGAGCTAACATATAAGAGTTAAATTGTATACAATAACAATATGTATTAAATTAACTGAAAGGCGATTTAAGTAATATTTCGTTAGTAGATGGCACCTCACGTTCAAGTATTTTGGCGTGCCATCAGTTCACTAGTTTTAAAGGTAGAAAAAGTAGAACAATACAGTTATTGGTTACAGTTGTAATCGTATGAATCCGTATTTTTTACTAAATTTATGAATTAACAATGATGAAAGTTATATATTAATTCTGACGAAAAATATCAGTTTCAATATCAATGAAAATTTTTTATCAACTTGCCTATGTTACTTTTTACCAAATTAATGGTTATTCATGATAACGAAAAATAGCATCAATTACACTGGTCAACAAAGATTTTTCATCAGAGTCAAATTTGTGGTGGCTGGATAGCAGTTTTCACGCTGATTCCAAAACTGCATTCAGATTTTTTCTAGCACGTATAGTTTTCAAGATGAAGGCATATATATAAATACACAGATTTAACCATTTTAAATAGGCAAAATACTAATATTTCAACATTTGATTGTATTTATTTTATTGTGTTTTTTTAGTTTATTCATCTTATTTATTTCAATTATCTTAATTATACATCTTATGTATTTCAGGTGTGAGCTTTTACGTCTAGCAGCATTGTGATTCAGGCAACAACGCCGTGCTTTGTGTGTCAAAAGATCAGTCCAGTCCAAGAACTTGTTGTGTCAAGTTGGTGCACATTTTTTTTGAATTTATAGTTTGCTCAGGTCAGTCAACATGCCTCGACAATGTAAGAATGACCCCGACAAGTTCTGTTTCGTATGCGGCCAGTTGACAACTAAAACACAGCGACGAAGTATTACAACCGACATTAAGAAAATATACAAGCTATACTTTGGTTGCTATCTAGGTGACCAAGATAAACCATGGGCGCCACATCAAATCTGTTCTGGCTGTTCAAATGGATTACGTGATTGGCTTAACAAAAGAAAGCTTCAATGCCATTTGCCATACCCATGATATGGAGGGAGCCGAGAGATCATCATGAAGACTGTTATTTTTGTAGTGTGAACTTAATGGGGTTTTCTGCCAAGACAAACACCAGATTGTATATCCAAACTTGGATTCAGCACGTAGACCAGTAAAACATGATGAAACATTGCCCATTCCAATTCCCCCAAGTGGTAGGCTAGATTCTATCATAGATGACATGGAAAGTGATGAAGGTGCAACTGGCGTTTCCGGACCATCTACAGAACCAGAGTACACTTTTGAAGGTAGACATTTAGAGCCTAAAAAGTTAACCCAAGGACAGTTGAATGATCTTGTTAGAGACTTATCGCTGTCTAAAGAGAAATCAGAGCTTCTCGCCTCAAGACTAAAGGAGAACAATTTACTTGAGAACAATGTTCGTATTAGTTACTACCGAAAGCGGAATTTTGAATTAACAGCATTCTTTTCAGTAGACGGTCCTCTCTGTTATTGCCATGACATCACTGGACTATTTACAGCCATATCTCAGACGTATGTGGCATCTGAGTGGCGCCTCTTTATTGATTCGTCGCAGAGAAGCCTGAAAGCAGTTCTTTTGCATAATGGTAATATAATGCCATCCATCCCCATTGCCCATTCCGTCCATCTAAAAGAGACATATGACAATATGGATATACTACTTAAGGCAATCAAATACGACAGTCATCAATGGAATGTTTGTGGAGATCTAAAAGTTATAGGAATGCTTATGGGTATGCAGTCAGGATTCACAAAATTTTGTTGTTTCCTTTGCCTGTGGGACAGTCGCGCCACTATAGAACATTACACCAAAAGTGACTGGCCACTTAGGTATACATATGTCCCAGGGATAAGCAATGTCCAGTCTGTCCCTTTAGTGGATCCCCAAAAGATCTATCTGCCACCTCTTCACATTAAACTTGGTTTAATGAAGAATTTTGTTAAAGCAATGGGTAAAGTCAATTCTGAAGGGTTCCAATACCTTTCAAGGAAATTTCCGAAGGTTACTGCAGCAAAATTGAAGGAAGGAATTTTTGTTGGGCCACAAATAAGGGAGGTTTTGAATGACACTGAATTTGAAAAAGTCCTAAGTCCTAAGTCCGCTGGAATTGAAGGCTTGGCTGGCGTTCAAATGGATATGTGGAAACTTTCTTGGAAGCAACAAGTCACCTGCGTATAAGGATGGAGTCAAGAACCTCCTTGATGCCTTCAAAGAAATGGAGTGTCGAATGTCGTTAAAAATTCACTTCCTGCATTCCCACTTAGATTTCTTTCCTGAAAACCTTGGTGCAGTGAGTGACGAGCAAGGAGAGCGCTTCCATCAAGATATTCAGATGATGGAGAAGCGCTACCAAGGATATTGGAATGAAAGCATGATGGCGGACCATTGTTGGATGCTGTATCGTGACAATCCAGGCCAAATTTACAAAAGGAAATCACACTCACAGCGCTTTTAATAAAATAATGTATATATTCTTTATTTATAAGTACAGTGAATAAGTTATATGATGTATTTGTTGTTTAGCATTCCTAAGTGTGATCTATACATCCATAAATTTTCTTATAGCAATATCAAAAACTTAAAAATATCAAAACCAGTGTATCTATATAACTATACGTGCTAGAAAAAACATAAAACCAGATTCGGAATCAGCGCGAAAAATGCATTAAGAAAAGTGTGATCATGTTTGTGATGAGAAAAAAAAGTTTCATTTTGTTGGCCAGTGTTATTTATCTATTATTTTGGGTGTACACAAGTCATGCACAAAGGCGCAAACTACTTACAAGCATTATTATTATTATTATTATTATTATTATTATTATTATTATTATATTAACACTGCTAACGATGCATAAATACATCGTGTATATGTTTACAGTTAACGTTTATTCAGTAAGATGAATTTAATGGTTTTTACAGAAGCTCATGTTGCCGTTGAATACGCAATTTCATTTATAACGTGGCGCGCTATATGCTTTCCGTTAGTGGAGAAGACCTCCCATTTCAAGTGATCCCCATATTACTACAGTATACACAAGGTGTATACACTCCTACAATCTCCACTCATCCGAACAGTTTAATCTGCGTCAGTCTATATCTAAATAGATGCGGTTACCCTCGTTCATTTACATAGTAATGCATTGTAATGCAGCGTGTGATAATGAGGTACTGCGGGTAAGCTCAGTGTTGTGGGAAGTGAAGTAAAAACAAATGCTCCACCACATAAAACGTATTCAGCTTTTTACCATAAATAGTGTCTTGTCCCGTCACCATAAGTTTAACAATGCCAGAATTTATAAATTGGTTTGCAGATATTTATGGATGGACTTCCTGGGATTTTGTACACCTGGTTCAGGCATATTACTTACGCCTTTTCCCAAAAATAAATGGGTCTTATACGGTTAACCTTCGGGTAACTTTGGTTACTGATACTTAGGTAAAAATTATTTATTGTCGGAAGTTAAAATACAGGGTGTTTCAAAAGTCCGGCATCATAGGAAATATGTTTAATGTACACACACACACACACACACACACACACACACACACACACACACCTTGTAATCTCGTAGCAGTTCCGTGCGTTGGTTTCTTTTCACACGAAGGTCAAGCTGGTAGTCCTGCCTCTAGGCCTGGCTCGGTGGAGAAGCGAGCTGCTCTCTTGCGCTCTTTATCGTACACAGCCAGGTACATCCGGCTCATCTGGTACCGCCCTAAGCCAGGCATCTAGTCTTCTTATGAAGACTTTATCTTTGATCCCTGTGACGTTCCTGAGGTCCTTTGGGAGCTGGTTAAACAGTCTTGCCCCCTTGACAGCCAAGCTATTTTCCCTCAATGTTGAAGGTGTCCTTTTCGGGCCTTTAGTTTGGGAACACTACATATTCTGCCTTTCCTATTTTTCAGCGTTGTTTGGATGGTAATTGGGTTTAATTTGAGGTTTGGTACCAGGTTTTCAATCATTTTCCATATGTAGACTATGGTGTACTTCTCTCTTCTTCTTTCCAGAGAATATAGATTTAGTTTACGTAGTCTTTCCCAGTAGTTGAGTTCTTTGTACCCATCAACCTTGGCTGTGAAATTTCTCTGAATTTCTTCTAAATTTATTAATTTCTTCTTTTTTATATGAGGACGTCAAAACTGATCAGTACTCAAGTTTTGGTATGATCAGTGTTTTCAGTAGGGGAATCGTTACTTCTTGCCCCTTCTTTTAAAGGTTCTCAGTACCTGTCCCACGACTCTTATGCTTTGTTTCTCGCGATCTGATTTTATCCCGAATTTCCCCTCATCGGTCATTATAACCCCCAAATCTATCGCTTTCTTACTTTTATGAATTTCCTGTCTCTCTGGTGCATAATATGCAGTCTGTTTAAGTTCCTCATTTCTTTTATATCTCAAGAGCTGAAATTTCTCGGTGTTCAATTTCATGTTGTTGTCTTCTGACCATTTGTATATTCTGTACGTGTCACTCTGTAAGGCCTCCACCTCTTTTGCATCACTAATTGTTCTGCTCAGCTTTGTATCGTCTGCATATATACAGTATATATGTATGTATATATATATATATATATATATATATATATATATATATATATATATATATATATGTTTAAAGCAGCCTAGCCTAGCCCAGCTGGATCCTATCTGCTTTGCAGATAGCTGGTGAGGGAAGCTATATTTTTGGGACCTCTTTGTGAGTGACCCGTTGCCCACGTCGGGCTAGCATCAAGAAAAAGAAAAAACTATAGTATTTGTCATTTACCATTACTTATTCGGACTATAGTGGATTTAATTTTCCTAGAAGAGTTCCTTGTTTCATGCACGGTCTGTGTATATCATAAAAAACCTCAGGGAACCATTCTGAGTTAATTCATATATACAGTATATATATATATATATATATATATATCCCCGCAAGGGGGTTCTAAGCTCGTGCTCTTGAGTGCTCTTTGTGCTCGTTTGTACGTGCTTGTTCCTGGAGGTTTCACGTGCGCCCTCCCGGCCCTAGCACCCAAGGATGATGGGGCTCGACCCTGCAGTCCTTGTCATCCTTGGTCTTTTTCCACTTCGACTGTCCCCTCCACCCTTTCTTTTTCCTCTGTCTTTCCTCTCACTTTTTCTTTGTTTTTCCGCTGAGATATGCCCTTTAAATAGAGGCGAATCGGTTCTTCCTAAAAAAAAAAAAAAAAAAAAAAAAAAAAATATATATATATATATATATATATATGTGTGTGTGTGTATATATATATATATATATACACATATATATATATATATACATATATATATATATCGGGTGGTCCGAAAAAATGACGCATTTTTTAAAAATTAATATCTCAGTAACCCCCTTCCTTATCATGACAATTTTTATATGCAAGATACTTTCAAACTTCTTTTTTTGAATGCAAGAAACGGAATTCTGATATCTTTTATAGTTTTCTCGCAATTAACAAAAGTAACAACATGGGTCAAAAAAACAAAAATCGCAATATATCCGTTTTTTATACGATATCATTTTTATACGATATCATGCGATATTTTTGCAAGTTATTACAAAACTCTACAGGAATGAACAAGTCAAATTGTGGATATTTTTATTTTTTAACAATTCGTCAGTACCCTTAATGATGTTGTCAGAGGAAGATCGTATTCTCATTAAAAATTGTTACTGTGAAAAAGGATGGAAGACTGGAAGGTTATTGCAAGAGTTTCCCGGCAAAAAGTGGAAAAGGCGTGCAGTGGAAAGACTCTTAAAGAAGATTCGCGAATCGGGAAGTACTGCCAGAAAACCAGGAAGCGGTAGACCTAAAACAGCTTCGGTTCCAGAAAATGTGGATTACATCAACGATAAAATCTGCTCTCAAGAAGATAAACCAGGAAGTCATTTGTCACAAAGAACAATTGCTAAACATTTGAATATTGGAAAGACTTCTGTACACCGAATAATTAAAGCACAAAAACTAAAAGCCTTCAAAAGAATAGTATCTTCTAGAAAAAGTGATACTGTTAAGGATAAAAGAAAAACAAGGTGCAGAAAGTTACTTGATAATTTCTCTGTCGTTGATATTAAAAAGATAGTCTTCACGGATGAAAAAGATTTCACTCTAGAAATTCCGCGAAACCGTCAAAATGATGTTGTCTACGGGCGTGGTAAAAAGTGTGACATTTCAATAAACAGATTGTATCATGAAACGTCAAGATTCTCCAAAAAGGTTATGATATCTGCAGGGGTCTCTTGGAATGGCAAGACAGATGTTCATTTTATTGAAACTGAAAAGACAAAGGTGAATTCTGCAAATTACATTGAACTTTTAAGAACAAAATTGTTGCCGGATTGTCGTCGCCTGTATCAAGAAAATTATTTCATATTTCAACAAGATGGAGCACCGTCGCATACAAGCTACGCCACACAGTCGTTTCTGATTAGCAATACACCAAAATTAATAACGAAAAATGAGTGGCCACCACAAAGCCCAGATTGTAATCCTATGGACTACTCAATTTGGGAGTTACTAAAAGAGAAGGTTTACCGAGGTCGACGAGAAAAATTCATCGAATCAGAATTAAAAAGTAAAATACTTGAATCTTGGCAAGAAATTGGCATTAATGAAGTAAGAAGTATTATTTTTGTGTGGAAGAAAAGACTTAGATTAGTGTGTCAACAGAGTGGTGGTCCAATCGATCATTTACTGTAAATTAATTAGTTAAATTTCTGATTAAATTTTTCCTTTCTCATGATATTCGTTTTTTTGACCCATGTTGTTACTTTTGTTAATTGCGAGAAAACTATAAAAGATATCAGAATTCCGTTTCTTGCATTCAAAAAAAGAAGTTTGAAAGTATCTTGCATATAAAAATTGTCATGATAAGGAAGGGGGTTACTGAGATATTAATTTTTAAAAAATGCGTCATTTTTTTCGGACCACCCGATATATACAGGGTGGGCCGTAAGTTTCCATACATAGGAAAATTTAAACGTTTGTTTTTATGTTTCAGATACCGTAAGAATATGCGTTTGTAAGATCTTGTTTACTGATGAAGCAAATTTTTACGTCAATGGAGAGGTTAATCGGCAAAACATACGTTATTGGAGTAATGCTAACCCTAACTGGCTGAGTCCGACGAAGATGCAAGGTGCCGGTAAAGTGATGGTGTGGGCCGGGATATGGGGTGACAGAATTATTGGACCAATTTTTGTCAGTGGAAATCTTAATGCCGAAAGGTATCTTAACATGTTGCAAGAAGAGATTTTCCCATCCCTGCTAAACGAGGAAGGTAACTTCCCAGTTTACTTCCAGCAAGATGGAGCTCCACCTCATTATGGTCTTCACGTGCGTCGGTATTTGGATCAGCAGTTTCCGGATGCTTGGATTGGTCGGCGTGGTCCTGTGGAGTGGCCTCCCAGATCCCCAGATCTCACCCCCCTTGATTTCTATCTTTGGGGGCACTTGAAGGCCATGGTGTATCAGGAAAAGATACGAGACATAAATCATCTAAAGGAACGTATCACCAACGCCATTACAAGCATAACGTCAACTGTGCTAATGCGTGTTCATCAACAGTGGGGAACACGTATTGAAATGTGTTTTCAAAACAATGGCAACCATGTAGAGCATATTATATAAATAAAAATGGTTGTCCATAAAAAAATGTTTATTTTTCCTATGTATGGAAACTTACGGCCCACCCTGTATATATACACACATATATATATATATATATATATATATATACACACACACACACACACACACACATATATATATATATATATATATATATATATATCAGGTCATCCCATAAGTAATGTCGTTTTTTACGATAGATTAAGTTTAAACTAGTCTTACTCGGTTTAAGCATAAATTTTCCGAAGGTTATATCTAAGAGGAGATCTATCGTGTTTCGCTACGTACTTTACAGACCTTGACCAGTGAAGACGTGTGTTTTGCTGTATGTGAACCCCTCATAAACATGGCGGTATCAGAAGAGCATATCAGGCATATAAAGCTTTAAGTGTTCAAAAAAGGGAATAGTGCTACTGAAGCAACGCGAAACATTCAGGACGTTTATGGCAACGATATTCTGCATTTGCGGAAATGTCAAAGATGGTTTCAAAAGTTTTGGAATCGTGACTGCTGTTTGACAGATGCAGCAGGCTCTAGACGCCCTGCTGAGTTTGATGATGACCTGCTGTTAGCCGCACTTGAAGAAGACTGTTCAACAACTGTCGAAGAATTGGCCCAGAAACTCAATTCATCCCCGTTCACCATCCATCGACATTTGCAACAACTCGGGAAAGTGCCTAAGTTAGGAAAATGGGTGCCACATGAATTGTCGGTCGACAATCTGAGGGTGCGGGTAAACATTAGCACAGCTCTTCATTCCCGTGAATTCCAAGATCCGTTTTTGCACCGTTTAGTGACTGGTGATGAAAAGTGGATATTGTACCAGAATGTTAAGCGCCGTCGACAGTGGGTTTGTGCCGGAGAACCAGCGACACCACAGCCAAAACCAAATCTTCACCCTCGGAAGGTGTTGCTTAGTGTTTGGTGGGATAAAGGTGGTGTAATACACTTTGAAACCTTACCACACATCTAAACAATCACCGCTCAAGTCTACTGTCAACAACTGGATCGATTGAACACTGCACTAAAAGAAAAGAGACCTACTTTGGTTAATCGAAAAGGAATCGTGTTCCACCACGACAACGCATGTCCTCATACCTCTCCGATCACTTCTGCGAAAAGTGAGGAGCTTGGGTGTGAAAAACTTCCACATCCTCCATATTCTACAAACCTTGCGCCTTCAGATTATCATCTCTTCAGGAGCCTGCAAAACCATCTTGACGAGAAACAGTATACTTCTTTAGATGACCTGCACACCAGTCTTTGTACGTTTTTTGCCTCAAAACGGCCTGAATTTTATAAACATGGCATTGAAAAGCTTGTAGGACGTTGGCAGAGTGTCACTGATTCCGATGGAAAATATACACTAGATTAAAGTTTCAGCTGAGTTTTTTTTTGTCCTTCAAATTCCGATCTAAAAAACATTACTTATGGGATGACCTGATATATATATATATGTATATGTATATAATTTAGTGATGGATCGAGTGGTCGGTTTTTCACAACCGCGGTTGCGGTTGTGTTTGCGGTTGTCGAATTTTTTCCAACCGCGGTTGCGGTTGCGGTTATCATATACTAGGAAAAATGCGTAATTATTAACTGGATTTAGCCACTATATTGCGATTTAGCCACACTTGGTACATA
>JAJOZX010000144.1:145000-267500 GCA_023014485.1 Bathynomus jamesi | reverse complement strand
CCAGACCAACAAACTGCGGTCCTTGTGTAGACCGCCTGGCCGCCTGTTCCACACATTGTCTATCCATAATTTTACACCATCCTCATTTATCCATCCTTTTTCATGAAAATGTACAAAAACACTTGGTGCGAATTTTATTTTAGGCTTAGTTTTGCGCTTGAAGATGACCATGGGTTTTAACTTCGTACCATCGGCCATGCACGATAACACCACCGTAAACCTGGTCTTTTCATGGCCTGTACTTCTGACTTGCACAGTTTTCACACCTTTAGATTCCACCGTTTTACTGCCTAACATATCGAAGTTCATGGGGGTTTCGTCCATATTTCCAATATTGGATAATTGAAACTGGTGTATCTGCCTCATACGAATAATAAATTGGTGAAAACTGGTAACTTTATGCTCAAGATCTGTTGGTAGTTTCTGAGCAATTTTTGTTTTCTGCCGTATTACTACATTTTTTCTGTTCATGAAACGGTTGCACCAGCCTACTGTTGCTTTAAATTCTCTACTCTGTTCTGGGTTTGACCTTGCCCACTTCAGTGCATATGCTCTGATCATATTTCTTGTGATGATATAGCCATCCTGCCTCTGTTCGAGTACCCATTCTGCAATGTGATTTTCCAAATCTGACCAATGAGTGATTCCTCTTCTCATCGAACATTTTTTCTTTGGCATTTTTCTTAAAACATCTTCATTCTTTCCCCACTCTCTTACCATCTTCTCAGTTATGTCAAATGTCCTTGCAGCAGCAGAGTTGTTCGATTCTTTGTCCAGTTCAATGACTTTTAACTTAAAATTTGCTTCATACTTTCTTCGTTTTACTGGTGGCTCCATGGACACAATTTGAATAAAATTTTTAAACTGGTTTGGACAGAAGCTAGCATCAGACTGAAAAGTGAGTCTGAGTCGCTTTGTGAGGATGCTTCAGCGGCTTCACCCACCTACCGGCCACGCCCACCATTTGAGTCAACACGACTCAAATTTTGGGGGTCGTCTTATACCACAGATATGAGGGTAAACCATGAAATTTAGACTGAATTTTGGGCCTCGTCTTATCCGAAGGTCGCCTTATCCACCGAAATATACGGTATTTATATACGCAACAATGGCATGAAAAGAAAAGACAAATCGGTCAATTTCCTTCTTACAAACAAAAAAAAGTTAAACTAAAGACGCAAACCGGTCAATTCTGGTTGAATTTAATTCTTTTACAACAAAAAAAGGTTGAATTAAATTCTTAAATTACATTTTCTTAAATTAAATTCTCTTAAACTACAAAGAAAAAGTTGGATTCAATTGACTGCATTGAAATGACTGGGGACTTGAAAACTGACTTGAAAACTGACTTGAAAACTGACTTGAATCTCTGGGGCGGTTGTCCCTCTGGATGCAACCTTCTGACTTGAACTGCTATCAAGTATTTCTATAAATCTCTGTGGCGGCTGTCCCTCTGGATGCAAACTTCTGACTTGAACTCTTATCAAGTATTTCTATAAATCTCTGGGGCGGTTGTCCCTCTGGATGCAACCTTCTGACTTGAACTCTTATCAAGTATTTCTATAAATCTCTGGGGCGGTTGTCCCTCTGGATGCAACCTTTTGACTTGAACTGCTATCAAGTATTTCTATAAATCTCTGGGGCGGTTGTCCCTCTTGGATGTAACCTATTGACTTGAACTAACTGAAATGGACTGCACTGAACTACTATCAGTGGCGTCTACTATTCTCTGGGTTTGGTTGTCCCTCTTGGATGCAACCAATTAACTGAAACTAACTGAAAACGGAAAATGACTGCACTTGATCTCTGTCAAGTGGAGACAATTAACCTCTGGGGTTTGGTTGTCCCTCTTGGTGCAACCGACTTACTTAAACTGCTATCAAGTATCTCTATAAACGATAAACTCTCTATAAACTCTCTCTTTCTTAATTTGCAAGTCAATTCAATTCAATAATTTGAAAAAATTGTAAACAAAATAAAAAATGTAAACAACATTTCACTCGAATGTACGCGAAGGTACGGCACTATTATGTTTGGTACATAAAATAAAATTATTCTATACTGACTATAATAGTGAAAATAACTCTCTGAAATTAATTCTGACATTAATTCTGACTTTTAACTTCTGTGACTATTAACTTCTGTGACTTTTAACTTCTGTGACTTTTAACTTCTGTGAAAAGTACTGTTTCACTAAAAAAAATGTATCAATGGTGTCTGAAATGTTCACTGTGTTTCTTGTAAATTCTGGCTTGATACTCATTATTAACTGTTAATAATACTGACTTTTCAAATGTTTACAAATTTCTTAAAAAAAAAACCAACTCTGTACTTAACAAAATTTCTACTGCGAAATCCTTAGAGACGTGTCCTGAAGACGTGTCTTACTGGCTACTTCTTCTTGGATGAAAACTAGGCGTGGAGAACTAGGAGACGTGACACACCGGTTCAAGGGTGGATGTTACGAACTAGAAGTCGTGACACGCCAGTCAAATGGTGGGTCGCCACTTGTTAAACTCTTGGCTACAAACTCGCCAGACTATTATGCCAATATATAGGGTCGCCACTTTGTTATACCAATATCTTCTATGGTGCTTGGGTCGTCTCGAAGTCGACGAGGCGTTCTTGTTGAGAGGCAGCAACAGATATTTTCTCGCGATACTTTTCTTCTATAATACTCTAATTTCTTTTCTCTCGCTATAGGGTCGTCAGTTGTTAATTCTCTTTCTATAATACTCTGATACTTTCTCTGATACTAAAATTATTGACTTTTCTTTTATAACTTATCGACTTTACTGACTAAGTTCTTCTGAAGATAGCCCAACTCGAAGAAAAAAATAAAAAGTTTCTCTTACTATAGCTTACTTCTAAAAAATTTACAGGTAGTGCTCTCAATTTTACAGGGGTAGAGGTTCGACCTCTTTCGACCATGGCTCAGGCCGGAATCTAAAAATTAAGGAGGCAAGGGGCCTCTGCCCTCTCTTCGCACTACTACGAGACGTAGTAGTGACCAAAGAAGAGTGCAGTAATGAAGTGAAGTTAATTTTACAATTACATGTATCATATAAATCTAAATGTTGGGGTAATGCAGTTGAAGGTTAAGTTTCCCCCCTTTTAAACACATGATCAGATGTTTGAACGATTCCAAATAAAAATTAAAAAAACAAAAATAAAAACTATTCGTATTTTTCGCCGAGTCTACATTTCTGAAGGCGACATCATTTCGTAGTAGTGCATAAGTACAATTTAAGTACATTACTGAGTACATTTTAGTTTTGGTTTATTACAATTATGATTGGGATTATGGATTACTTCACATTCGCTTATGATTGTCCATTACAGTTCTATTAAAGTACATTCTTACATTATATATTAAATCATTACATTTAATTACAGTTTCATTGAAGTACATTACGTCGTTTACAATTCTTACAGTTTTTATATTTATATATGGTTATAATATATGGTTATTATATATGGTTATTCGTACAACACAAATACATGGGCACATACGAGATAATTTATATACAACATGATATGTTATAATATGTTATAACATGTTATAAATTTGAAATCAGAGCGAGAGGAGGTATTTATCTTAGAAGCGTTCGATTTTGCTGTGATTAGCGAATTCGACCACTTACCTAAGCATTTATGAATATCTTGCGAGGGATGAACGCACTTCAAAAAAAATAATAAAAAAAATATTACGAGAACGTATTTGAACGTTTTCGAACGAATGCATAAAGTTTTGCATTTCACGAGCAAAATGAATATTTAATAAAATTGACATAGGATAATGGTCAAGATAAGATATGGACGTATCGGGGGGGGGGGGATATGGTCGAATAATAGTTATATTTATACTAGATAACATATAAATAATGATTTCTATAGAGTGTACAGTTTTTATTATGATGTTAAAGAATTTTCATACATTGAATACTAGAGATATGATGAAGGGAAATTAATGACGGGAAAATGTGACGTCAGAGTTATTGAATTTGTACGTATAGTACAAATCATTATTAGGAAGATTTACAAGAAGGAATTAGAGACAGAGTAGGTAATAATGATTAACAAGTACAACTACGGGTTCCAATCCTGTTATATGCAATGTGTATGCATAATCTAGGGACGAGGGTGAGATGCAAGACAATCATAATTAATTATAATAACTTCTATAACAAATGGAAAATGGATACGACTAAACCATAGAAATGGTAGATCGTAGGGTTATGACACAAACGAAAATAGGAAGCTACAAGTAAAATTATTATCCAAACTCGCGTTAAGCGATTTTGGTTATGTAAAAATGATATTAATTATTCATTGTTCATTTATATTTATATATATATATATATATATATATATATATATATGTATTATATATATATATATATATATATATATATATATATATATATATATATATATATATATATATATTAGTGATGGATCGAATAACCGCAACAGCAACCGCACTACAACCGCACAAAAATTCACAACCGCAACCGTAACCGCAACCGCCGTTCCATAAGTGCGGTTGCGGTTGTAAAAGCTTAGTTAATTTTAACCCTGAACAAACCCTGAACCAGTCAAAAAGCAGCCAAAAAGAGCCCGAATGACTGATTCTCCTGAGCCAAGTTCTTCAAAGTCGTCACTACTGGACTCGATGAACGCATTTTTTAGTTCAAGCAGTGAAGAAGAAGAAAGTTCACCAAGGATCAACAAGAAGATGCGAGTTCTTCTAGACAACTATCACAAAGAAAAAAGAATTGCTCCCGACGATGATCCTCTTCAGTGGTGGAAAGATAACGAACTAAAATACAAAGAACTTGGCTGTATTGCAAGAACATATCTTGCTTGCCCTTCAAGTAGCATTCCAAGCGAGCAGCTCTTCAGTGGAGCGGGAACGTTGTACGATGAGAGGCGTTGCCGCTTGAAAGGTGAAAATGCAGCAAAAATATTATTCTTGAAATTCACACTGCCTGTCATTAAGTTTGACATCAGTTTTTCAATTGAATAATAATCCATAACTTTCCAATGGGTGGAGGCTGGGGAAAGTGGTAGGTGGGATGAACAGTGCGATGGGTCCTCGTCCCTCATCCTGGTAACACACTTAGTGCAAAATATGGTTTTAATTAATTTGACCTATTCTTTCATAATAGTTATATAAGTTTAAAATATACTTCATTTAAATAGTATTTATTTAGTAAATACCTTATGTTGAACACAAGTTTTGCAACACACAAATAGCGGTAGCGGTGTATTGCAAAACTTGTGTTCAACATAAGGTATTTACTAAATAAATACTATTTAGTATATATTGTGTACCAAGTGTGGCTAAATCGCACTATAGTGGCTAAATCCAGTTAATAATTACGCATTTTTCCTAGTATATGATAACCGCAACCGCAACCGCGGTTGGAAAAAAATCGACAACCGCAAACACAACCGCAACCGCGGTTGTGAAAAACCGACCACTCTATCCATCACTAATATATATATATGGGAATGAATTCAGAATGGTCCCCCGAGTTTTTTATGATACACACAGACCGTGCATGGAACAAGGAACTCTTCTGGGATAATTAAATCCACTATAGTCCGAATAAGTAATGATAAATGACAAATACCATAGTTTTTCTTTTTCATGATGCTAGCCCGACATGGGCAACGGGTCACTCGCAAAGAGGTCCCATAAATATAGCTTCCCTCACCAGCTATCTGCAAAGCAGACAGGATCCAACTTTGGGACATGGATCTAGAGTTTAAAGCAGCCTAGCCCTGCTATATTTAGAACCTCAATATAAGCTAAATACTCGCTGAATTCACGTCAGATTGAATACATCAAAGAAAAAGGGGTAACTATTATATTTTTAGCCAAAAACCAAAACTTAAACCTCAACTGGCAGAATTGAGCGTCCACTTTTCAAGGCACATAACATGTAGCGGGGCTTGGCTGCTTTAAACCCTAGATCCATGTCCCAAAGCTGGATCCTCTCTGCTTTGCAGATAGCTGGTGAGGGAAGCTATATTTATGGGACCTCTTTGCGAGTGACCCGTTGTCCACGTCGGGCTAGCATCATGAAAAAGAAAAACTATGGTATTTGTCATTTAACATTACTTATTCGGACTATAGTGGATTTAATTATCCCAGAAGAGTTCCTTGTTCCATGCACGGTCTGTGTGTATCATAAAAAACTCAGGGGACCATTCTGAGTTCATTCCCATCTTGAAACAGACATGTTATGTGCCTTGAAAAGTGGACGCTCAATTCTGCCAGTTGAGGTTTAAGTTTTGGTTTTTGGCTAAAAATATAATAGTTACTCCTTTTTCTTTGATGTACTCAATCTGACGTAAAGGCAGCGAGTCTTTTGCTTATATTGAGGTTCTAAATGTAGCAGGGCTAGGCTGCTTTAAACCCTAGATCCATGTCCTAAAGCTGGATCCTGTCTGCTTTGCAGATAGCTGGTGAGGGAATTTTTATTTATGGGGCCTCTTTGCGAGTGACCCGTTGCGCACGTCGGGCTAGCATCATGAAAAAGAAAAACTATGGTATTTGTCATTTACCATTACTTATTCGGACTATAGTGGATTTAATTATCCCAGAAGAGTTCTTTGTTCCATACACGGTCTGTGTTATCATATATATATATATATATATATATATATATATATATATATATATGCATATTTATATATATATATATATATATGTATATTTTATATGTGTGTATATGTATATATATATATATATATATATATATATATGTATATGTATGTGTGTGTGTGTGTGTGTAATGTTTCAGACCAACAAAGGCCCTTGGATCAACTCATGGCTGGTCTACCTAACTCTGTTCGTAATTGTGTATTGTGCATTTCCTCCGTGGTGGCGGAGGTGACCTACAATTTTACGTGGGTTCCGAACCACAAAGCCTTAATTTTACTAGTTTAAACTATACCCAATCTATCAACATATGCGTCTAATCGATTTTTAAATATGTTTATAGACGTGCTACTAATTACTCCCACTGGCAAACGATTCCAGCTATTTACCTATTTGAGCCTATGCGTAAAAATGTTTTTGCAATTGCTGTCTCGAACCTTCTACTTGTCAACTTACACTCGTCATTTCTGGTCCTATTATATTGAGATATTTCGAAAAAGCTATCTCTATCGACGTTATCGAACTCATTCATAATTTTGAAAACCTGGATTGGATCACCCCTTAGCCTCCTAGTCTCGAGTGTAGTCAATTTTAACTCCTTAAGCCTATCCTCTTACGACTTTGACTTAAGCGACGGAATCATCTTAGTTGCTCGTCTTTGAACTCTTTCGAGTTTGTCTATATCTTTTCGCATATGCGGATTCCAAAATTGGATCGCGTACTCCAAATACTGTCCAACCTCGTAGGTTCCCCAACCTTTTGAATAAGAAAGCTATCCTCGAGAAAATTAACTAAACGATTACACCGGTCTGCATGAAAATCGATTTCTTTATTTTGAGTTGTGATTCTGAAGCAGTTCGCTGCGCTGAATTAAAAAATGCTACCAGTTTTTTTCTATCACCCATAGTTTTAAAATTATTTGCAAAACAATTTTGGGGCCTTTTGTAATTTTTTACCTTTTTTATCTTTAATTAATTTCGTTTTTTCATATTTTTCAGATAGATAATTCTAACATTACGTCTTTAAAATTTTAATAATGGCTTCTAGAGGATGTACCCATAGTCCAGACATATTTTGTTATATTTGTGGTCGGTATGTTGTAAAACAAAGGACAAATGTAACGACCTTCATTAGGAGAGCTTATCATGCTTATTTTGGAATTAAATTAGGAGATCAAGACAAAATTTGGGCTCCACACAAGGTTTGTCTTACGTGTGTTGCGGCACTAAGGAATTGGAGCAAAGGTAAAAAGAAAAGTTTGCCATTTGGGATCCCTATGGTATGGCGCGAGCCTAGAAACCATACCAACGACTGCTACTTCTGTTCTTGCAATGTTAAAGGTTATAATGCAAAGAACAAAGAGAGCCTTCAATACCCAAGTCTTCCATCTGCAATAAGGCCGGTACCCCATGGTCCAGAAGTTCCTATTCCCCGCCCACCCGAGAGTCTGGATCAATACAATTCAGATTCTGATTCAGCTCCAAATCCAGACAATGATGATGTTTATGAACAGCCAACAGCTGACCGAGATCCCCCTAAACCATTAACCCAAGCCGAACTAAATGACTTAGTCAGGGATTTGAATCTGCCTAAGGACTCTGCAGAACTTTTGGGGTCTAGATTGCAGGAGAACAATTTATTGCCATCCGACACATACTTCGCTTGGTACAGAAATCGTGAGAAAGACTTCGTGCCTTTTTTCGAAGAAGATGGTCCCTTGGTAGTTTGCAAGGACATCACAGGATTAGTGTGCAAGCTAGGCATCGAATACCAAACCAATGACTGGAGGTTGTTTATAGATTCCTCTAAAACCAGTCTAAAAGGAGTGTTACTGCAGAACGGTAACAAATATGCATCAATCCCAGTGGCCCATTCTACTCATTTAAAAGAGACCTATGATAACATGAAACTGCTTCTGGAAAAAATTCAGTATCAAAATCACAGATGGATATTGTGTGGGGATCTCAAAGTCCTTTGCATGTTACTTGGGCAGCAATCAGGATACACTAAGATGCCATGTTTCATCTGCGAATGGGATAGTCGAGCACGTGACCAGCACTGGAAGAGGAAAACTTGGCCTCCTAGAGAGAATCTTACCCCAGGATCAAAGAACATTTTACATGAACATCTAGTTGAACCAAATAAAATCCTCCTACCACCCTTGCACATTAAGTTAGGCTTGATGAAGCAGTATGTCAAAGTATTGAATAGAGATGGCGAGTGTTTCAAGTACATTTGTTCAAAATATCCAAAGATTAGCTAAGAGAAAATAAAGGAAGGTGTTTTTATAGGTCCTCAGATTAGAAAGTTATTGACAGACGATCATTTCCTGAACACAATGACCAATAAAGAAAAAGAAGCATGGCTTGGTTTCAAAGATGTTGTTGAAAACTTCTTGGGAAACTACAAAAGCCAAAATTATGAAAGACTGGTGGAAAATATGCTTAAAAAGTTTTGCGCCTTAGGCTGCAACATGAGCCTGAAAGTTCACTTCTTATTTTCGCATCTTGACCGTTTTCCCGAAAATCTCAGAGATGTCAGTGAGGAGCAAGGGGAATGATTTCACCAGGACATCAAAACCATGGAAAGAAGATATCAAGGAAGATGGCATACAAATATGATGGCGGATTACTGCTGGTGTCTGCAACGAGATCAGCCTAACGCACAGCAAAGAAAACATCAAAGAAGCACCGGTTTAGTCGTCATTAGTCAGATCTACCTTCGTAGTCTTAAGTCTTTGGAATAAGTCCCGAAATGTTTGCAAGTAAAGAAGGTAAATATATTTTGTTTCTTTCAGTTATTTTTTTATTCTTTCATAAACAAGCAATATGCTTGTCCAAGAGCTAGGAGTTATTTAATTCTGCTTTAATTAGGTTTTACTCTATCACCTAAAGATTTCGTGCTACAAGGGGTGTTGTAATACCTCATCTGTCCCCAAATGTTAACCAACCATTGATGGGAGGGGAGAGAGAGTGTTTTGCTGGGAACGGGACTGGTTGTTATATATATTTATCCTACATTATTGTGTAAGCGTTACTGTTTAGCATGTGCAATCCAATGTTGGTCTCGATAAGATGGTTCACATTTGGGGATAAATGGAGGATTTATGACACTCTGTAGTATGAAGACCATACGTGATAGGGAAAAACTAACTATATTTTTGAGATCAGCGCACTCAAATTATATAGCATCACCAACTAGTTTGTAAAAATCGATCGACAAGTTTTGAAATGTGTACTGGTGTTACCTTCCGCGTCTCCCTGCATTGTATCGTAATTCACGTTGGCGCAATTAAAGTCTGCCATAACTAAAGCCTGCTCACTACCTATTATTCTCTTTAGTTCACGATGTAACGCTTCGTCCGTATCAGCTGTTCGATTAGGGGGCCTATATATAACCGCAACAACAAGTTTGAAATCGTTCAATTTAATTTCTGCTATAGTCGAATCTATCGGTTCTGGAATTGTGCGTTTTAATTCTATAACGTTCGCAATATTATCTTGGATATACAACATAACACCGCCTCCTCGCCTACCTATTCTAGTTTTAACAAAAGGTGTATAACCTTTAATTTAATACTCCCGTACAAAGTCACGTGTTTCAGTGCTAAGCCACGATTCATTTACCGCAATTAAGAAAAAAATTCGTTTATTTTATTTGGTAGGCTACGAGCATTTAAGGATAGAACCTTCAAATTATTTGTAATTGCGACACACACAAACACACACACACATATATATATATATATATATATATATATATATATATAATATATATATATATATGGGAATGAACTCAGAATGGTTCCCTGAGGTTTTTATGATACACACAGACCGTGCATGGAACAAGTAACTCTTCTAGGATAATTAAATCCACGAGAGTCCGAATAAGTAATGGTAAATGACAAATACTATAGTTTTTCTTTTTTATGATACTAGCCCGACGTGGGCAACGGATCACTCGCAAAGAGGTCCCAAAAATATAGCTTCCCTCACCAGCTATCTGCAAAGCAGATAGGATCCAGCTTTGGGACAGGATCTAGGGTTTAAAGCAGCCTAACCCTGCTACATTTAGAACCTCAATATAAGCAAAAGACTCGCTGCTTCCTTCACGTCAGGTTGAAAACATCAAAGAAAAAGGTGTAACTATTATATTTTTAGCCAAAAACCAAAACTTAAACCTCAACTGGCAGAATTGAGCGTCCACTTTTCAAGGCACATAACATGTCCGTTTCAAGATGGGAATGAATTCAGAATGGTTCCCTGAGGTTTTTATGATACACACAGACCGTGCATGGAACAAGGAACTCAGGAACAATCTGATGTGAAGGCAGCGAGTCGTTTGCTTATATTGAAGTTCTATGTCATATTATATATATATATATATATATGAAAATTATTTCACGAAGGTAACACGTGAAAAATATTTATGATGAATAAAACCACGAAGGAAAGGAAACACAAAATGGTGCTCAAGCGCTTTCGTCTAATGACATCCTCAGGAACACTACACATCCTCAGTGTTCCTGAGGATGTCATTAGACGAAAGCGCTTGAGCACCATTTTGTGTTTCCTTTCCTTCGTGGTTTTATTCATCATATATATATATATATATATATATATATATGCTTTATTTATTTCAAAGGATGCATATTTCTTGTTCTTACAAACTTTTACTTGTCACATTCTATGCATTTTCTTTTGCATACAGAATGCTCAGAACACGTTTTTGTTGCATAAATCGCATGCTTGCTTTTGCATTCTGCTTTTTTTGGACTCACATAAATAACATCTCCTCCTCTTAGCTCCAGTAGATGAACTTGTTGATGGTGACTCCCCATATAACCTAAAGTTTTGTCCATTGTGTTCAGTAAATTACGTTGAAGTCCCATTCGGGACCTTTTACTTATCTGTGGTTGAATGAGGCTTTCTGATAATTCGATAAGAAATGTTCGTCTTCGTGTTTTTTCTGCACTTTTATGCCATAGAGGATTTTTGTTTGTCCAAACAACAAATGCTGCCACAGCAGAGACATCCAATAAATTCATGAAAAAAGCGGCCGGCCATCTGTTTGTTTTTCGTTTGCATGAATATGTATGAAGAAGCTGGTCAAGAGAGTCTACTCCACCCTTCGTAGCATTATAGTACAATATAATTTCAGGCTTGTTCGCTTCCTCTACCACAATATGATCTGAATGGTGCATACTGGATAGTAATATAACAGATTTTTAGGTTTAGGCACATATGACACAAGAGTAAAATTATTACTAAACCCAAATATTGAAGATTCAGATCGTTTGTCTTTCTTGGGCTGAAATTCTGCAGGAACAAATCTCTTATTCTTACGAACGGTTCCAACGATAGTCATACCGTGCCTTAGTAGGTGTTTTGCTAAGCCTAAGTCTGTGAAAAAAATTATCACAGGTAACATTTCTGTTTGTGTGATAGTAAGGCTCACATAAGTTACTGACAACTGATGTCCCTAACCCTGATGCTTTTGTTTTTCCTTCTTTACCTAGATATGGTATACCTTTGAGCGGATAAAAGGTTTTTGAATCACATACCACCAGATCTTCAATCCATATTTATCAGGCTTGAACTCATGTACTGAAGGAAGCTGCATCTACCACGAAACGGAAGTAACTGCTCATCCACTGTTACATTGTTCCTGGAAGATAGCTTTTGGTCAAATTATTGTTGACTTTTTCCCATATATCCCTTATTGGGGCTAATTTGTCTTTTTCTCGGCAATGTGATCTGGTAGATTTGTCATCAAATCGTATTTTTGCCATTATTTCCTTGAATCGATCTTGGCCCATAGTAGCTCTAAAAATAGGTGGTCCGTACTTTTTATCCCAAAGAGCACTTATATTTAGGTGGTTTGATTTCAAGTGTCCAGCTGTGAGTAAGAGCCCAATAAAAGCTTTTATTTCTATGTCATCACACGAATGCCAAATTTTATATTTTCCTTTCGCTTCATAAACGCGCTTCCCTTCATCATTGGTGTACTTCACTATAGCAGAAATAATGTCGGGAGAAATAAATAGTTCGAAAGAATCTTCGCAACACTCTATTGTTTTATTCGGACTAAGTATTACCTTATTAGTGGGTGATTTTATTACATTGTGGAATCTAGTTTTGGATGGTGGTGGAGGAATTTTACTCCATTCATGACCATCCTTGCTGATATATTTTCCACACGAGACACTTTGGATTTCTTCATTTTCACTTTCGCTCTCCGTAACTGCATTATCACAGTCACTTGCCACAATTACATTGTCAATTTCACTTTCATTATCACTTGGGTTGTATTCACTTTCATCAGAATCACTTGGCATAGTGTCTTCATTTAGCAAGCATAATTCAATATCTTTGTCAGATATTCGTGGCATTGTTATTTCTACAGTATATATGACACGACAAGTAATCGACCAGTTCAATATCTTATCAATACTAACCGACCATGTGTGTCCCAATTCTGTAAAAAAAAAGAATAATAAAACAAAATAACCAATCACAGCCCATCTAACAAATGGCGTGATTTAAGACACGCCCATTAGCAGATACATACTCGCTGGGCATTGAAAAGAACGGAAATATAAGCTAAAATGAATATGAGTCTAACAGACTCACGTTACGCTTTTATGCAAATACTTTCTTTTTTTATTTTTATCACTAAAATTATTATATGTAGAAAACACTATTGTTAGTAAACATACTTAACTGTAAATAAGGAAGGAATACTAAAACGCTTAGCTAAAATTAAAAATAATAAGTCACGATTTTTTAACAAAACATCATAAATGAGCCTATCAGGCTCACCTTACGCTGTCTAGGGTTAAAGGGGTGATTTCTTGGTCCCCATTATACTCGGATAACGATGACCCTCTGTGTATATATATATATATATATATATATATATATATATATATACAGAGGGTCATCGTTATCTGAGTATAATGGGGACCAAGAAATCACCCCTTTAAGTGAATCCACTTAAAGCGGGGACCTAAAACCCATAAGAAATAATGAGAATAAGGTTTAATTGGGACCTTAACACAGTAAATGACACTCAAAATTATGGTAAAACAGTTGTAAAATACACTTTTTAAACCCTTTTATGTACCGGGTGTGTGCTGGTGATACACCTCTTCTATTCACGTTGCTAGTCGTCTTTCCATAATCTCCATTACATCACTCCTGCGTGTTATTTTAATCTCAGTGCCTTATTGTCACAGCTTTTGCTTGTAAATCTGCTGCATTCTTAACTATGGTATGAATGGTAGTTTTGGAGATGTTAAGAGCACGCGCAATGTCTATCTCTCGTTCACCGTTTTTCTTGAGCTTAATGACATCTAATTTCACATCCAACCCATAGCTGGTACGCTTTCTTTAGGGCTGGTACACCTCATCGCAAGGTGTACTTCTGAATACACGAAAGGCCTTGGAATCATTTTTCTTTTTCCTTGTGGGTTTGCATCATTCATTCATTTCACGTGTTTAATTGTGAAATTCACCATATATATATATATATATATATATATTATATATGCACCGAGTGAAAAGTACGCGCAAGAGCTCCGCCCATTTTATGATGTGTCTATGATGTCACTATCTTTCAACCAATCCGGAATACAGACGGAAATAACGGCCTCTAGCAGCCTCAGATGACCTCGGAGGCCGATGCCACATAGCCTATGTTCTTCCCCGGCCTCAATTACCCCTATCTCCCGAAGTATCATCCAAATCTGGCCAGTGGTTTGGCAGGTCATAAATAACAAAGTTCGCAGTTCGCAGTTCGACCGTCACAAATATTTGCGAAAGTGAATATGAATTTTAATCTCACATATACAGGGTGTTTCAGGAGGAAAGGTCAATAGTTCGGGAGGTGATAGTATCGGTGATTGTGAGAAAAAAAGTTCATATGAACATGTGTCTAATTCTGAATGGTTACGGAGATAGAGCTGTTTGAATCTACAAATACAAAAACATTGTTAATGGTAATCAAGAAAGAGAAACCAATTACTGTTTGTAACATTTAATGTTTAAACATTGGCATTTTGAATGGTATCAGATACAGAAATGACAAATTTGTTAGTTTACAATACGTTTTCGGAAATCCCACCGTCAACCTCAATGCACTTTGCAACTCGTGTACGAAGATCGCGTGTTGTTCGTCTGAGTTGATATTGACGTTCCTTTATGCGGGCATCAGCATCCAAAATGCGCGCGAGCAATTCGTCTCGTGTATCCACCTTTCTTTTGTAAACTTGACTTTTCATCCATCCCCACAAACAATAATCTAACGGAGAGAGGTCTGGAGACCTTGGTGGCCATTGAATGGGACCACCGCGGCGGGAGGAAGAGCTGCGCGCGCATCAGATTCAAACAGCTCTATCTCCGTAACTATTCAGAATTAGACACATGTTCATATGAACTTTTTTCTCACAATCACCGATACTATCACCTCCCGAAGTATTGACCTTTCCTCCTGAAACACCCTATACAGTATATGGTGTCACTTAATTGTATGGTAAGAATTGAACCATGAAGAAGTTTCGGTCTGACCCTCTAGAAATGTGGCATTGCATGTAAAAACGCTGATTATGAAGTTTCATGAGAAAATATTAATATTTAGAGGTTGCTCAAGGCCATTAGAATTTTGATGACGCGTCATTATTTTTCCTAAATGAAATGCGCTTCCTTTCTATGCCTCACCCCAGTATCATTTCAGTCGCCTTAATGGTAGGATGTGTTTGCATTAGTGTGTGTTATTTTAGTCTTAATAGTAGGTTATATTGTGTATTAGTGTTTTTAATTGCATAATAACTATAACACTTATTTTTTATTTTCAGGTGTAAATTTATATAGCAAAATACATTTATCTGATGAGGGAGACTCGAAAGAAATCTAAGATTTACTTGATTGACAAGTGTGAGAATGATATTAGAGGTGGTAAATTGCCATCAAATCTTCAGGCTCTGTCCTTTTTCCTTCATTTACATATAAAAAAGAAAGCGATAAGAGAGGCTTCGTCAATGGCAATTGAAAAAATTGAGGATTTTTGGAATCGTGCCCGAATTCCAACTCACACAAACAGGACACAATCAGAAAACTGGAAAAACTCTTCTCACGATGGAAAGC
Organism: Bathynomus jamesi; assembly: GCA_023014485.1. Taxonomy (NCBI): domain Eukaryota; kingdom Metazoa; phylum Arthropoda; class Malacostraca; order Isopoda; family Cirolanidae; genus Bathynomus; species Bathynomus jamesi. The sequence goes on along the minus strand of JAJOZX010000144.1, from coordinate 251,684 downwards.
ATTGAAGAAAAATGCATCCCGCAAGACAGAAGTACAGGCTAAGAATGAGGGCATGTTCAAAGACTGTTTTCACGACTTCTTTGATATCGCACATGCAAATGCCCTCGACATAATCAAAATGGAGGAAGATAAGCAGTTTCTCATTGCTCAGCGTGAAAAAAGGCCGTCGTGGAGCAATGTCTTTTGTTGATATTGTGCTACATCAGAAGGAGGCAAAGAAGGAGAAACGTGTGTTGAGCGAACAAAGTCGAAAGCGAAAGGCAGAACAAAGCAAGGATTCATTGTTAGATTCTGTTACGCTAGAGGGCAGCAGTTCATCGACGTTTGAGGAAGAGGAATCGGAACCTGAAGCTGTTCCTGGAACAAGTAGGCAGAAACCCCCTTTCAAGCGGGGAAGAAAAGAAGTCATCACGCCTAGTCTCACAGCAGTTCTAGATCGCTGTAAAGTATCTGCTCGTGCTGCTACTATGATTATTGCGGAGACTGCGAAAAGTCTCAGCCATGGTATCCCTGATCTTGCTGTGAATCGAGAGACCATCCGACGTGAATGAAAGAAGCAAAGGGAGGCACTCTCTTTGACCATCATGAAAAACTTCAAGCCGAATGTACCTCTTACTGTACACTGGGATGGTAAATTATTACCGGAAATTACTGGAAAGAAAAAATTGATCATCTTCCTGTCATAGTAACAAGTCAGGGAGTACATCAGCTTCTTGGCGTCCCAAAGCTCATATCTGGAACTGGGAAAGCACAAGCTGCAGCTGTCATTGAAGCTCTCCGTAAGTGGAATATTGAAGAAAAGGTCCAGGCTATATCCTTCGATACAACTAGCTCATTAGCTTCTCTAAATCTGCAATGACTACAAAAATCCCGCGAGATGACTATAAGGAGCTGCTTGAACTGGCATGTCTGTTTCTTGGTGCTGTCTCTAATCGTGGTGTAGTTTTTCATGCTCCCGGAGCAATGCATCAGGCACGATGGATGTCAAAGGCAATCTATTCCTTAAAGATTTGGATGTTCAGATCACAATTTAAGTTAATAAACCGTGAGGAAAGAGGACTTCGCGACTTTTGCATTTTTATTGTATGCATCTACAGTAGGTGAAAGCTTGGACCACGTGCCCTTGCGCCATTAGTGTTCCCCAAAATGACCTTCATCTCCTACAGTCACTAATAAAGTATTCAAACATCCATCCACGCATTGCCATGGTAACTTCACAGAAGATGGCAGCTCATTTATGGTATTTGTCTGAAGAGCTGGTGGGTCTTGCTTTTTTCGATGACGATGTCCTCCCTGATATCAAAAATCGCATGGTCATATCTATGACTAGTGTTGATGGACAAGAGAACCCTCCAAAGCGTGTGGCTGTTGACCTGGATACTGTGAAAGAAAAAAGCTTGGGAAACTTTGTAACAAAAAACACAAAATCATTGTTCACGAAGCTCAACCTCCCAGATGAATTCTTGGAGAAAACTGCTGAGCAATGGGAAGAGGATACCCATTACCAGACTGCGAAAGAGACTGTATAAACTCTAACTGTAACAAATGACTTCGCTGAACGTGGCGTTGCTCTCATCCAGGATTTTTCTGGATACCTAACCAAAGATGAAGAACAACTCCAGTTTCTTCTCCAGGTTGTTGAAGACCATCGCAAACATTGCACATGGGGACAAAAGCATACCTTGAGTGGAAATAATGATTAATCATAATAATTATGCTACTATCTGATGTTAATGTACTTTATCTTAATATTATGATAATGCCTTGTGCACTTTCTGCCTACGTAGGAACATAATAAATTGTTTAGATACATTTGGAAATTGTTTATATTCACACTTTCTGAGAATCTCGTATCTAATACTTCGAAGCCGTTGAGCAACCTCTAAATATTAAAATATATCAATAAAACTTTGTACACTGTTTTTACATCATATGGCATACTTTGATAGGGTCAGAGCACGGAAACTTAAAAGTTTAAAAATAAGTGACACCCTAATATATATATATATATATATCGGGTGGCCCAAAAAAAACGACTTGAGATTTGAACATCAATAACTTCAAAAATATGCAGTTCACACTTCCAAAATTTATATAACTTTTACCTCAATTTATTGATAAGCCATCATAAAAATTTCAGACTCTACATAAAATACTGTTTCCACAGCTGAGGGAACAATGAGGTATGATGAAAAAAATTAATATCATAAACTGAAAAAATTTTATTATTCACATCTTATCAACAAATATGATCAGTATGTCCGCCGTCTTGCTTACAAACTAATCTTAACCTCTTTTTCCACGACATGATACATTTTCTGATTTCTGCTAATGTTATTTTGTCCCAACATTCGAGTATTTTTTTCTTTAATTGCATTTCTGTAAACTTTTCTGTTTGGACTTCATAAATCTTCTCTGCTAGAGTGTTCCATATGCAATAAATAATCCATGGGATTGCAATCAGGTAATTGCGTGGGCCAGTCGTTTTTTCCAATGAAGTTCACTACATTCTGTTGTAGATAATCCTGTGTGAACTTGCTAGTATGAGCTGTAGTAGTGAGTGTAGTACCATCTTGTTGGAGTATGAAATCGTTTCCATAATACAGACGCCGACAATCAGGCAAAAGATTCTCCTCTAAAAGATTTACATAGGTTTCTGAATTCATTTTTTTATTTTCTGAAATGAAATGAATTTTCGTCTTTCCATTCCACGATACACCTGCTAATACCAGGATTTTTTGGAAAACCGACTTGTCTGGTGGTAAAGTCTCGATGGAGGAATGTCTTTCTTACGCCGAGCATAAACAACATCGTTCTGGGAGTTTCGAACAATTTCGATGGTGAAATATTTTTCATTGTAAAAACTATTTTTTTTAACATCATTGGACGAAAATCTATCAAGCAATTTTCTACAACGAATTTTTCTTTTAGCCCTTACATTGCTGTCACGTCTTGAAACACTGATCCTTTTAAATGCTGTAAGTCCTACTGTTCTCGGCATTCTTTGTATGAAACTTTTAGCCGAAAAGAACATTTAGAATTTAGGAATCTCTGTTTAAGATTATAGATTTGGCAACACTTGAGTCGTTTAGGGTTATCGAAAAAGGATGCCAAGCAATGTACTGGCATCGGGGCATTTTATACAATATTAAAAATTTAACGGATTCTTAGTTTAATTTATACAAACAGAATAATATCTTTTAAAGGATTAATACTATAATTTTATACAAACAGAACGATATTTTTAAATTTCAACGAAAATTTATTGTCCTGTGGGAAACCTTTTCCACATGGCTCCCCTCCCAGAGTTGGTACTAGGGGGTTAGTCTGAAAAATCCTCTCAAACAAAAGTAGTTGGATGTAGTATTACATAAAGACAAGAGAAATAGTTAAGCAAAATACATATACTTAGTACTTAAGCCACTCTACTTATCAGTTAAATCTTACACTAAAATCGATACTTAAGCATTAATGAACATTTATAATTAACGTTCAATTGTGTGTTCTTTAGCACTTGGAGTCTGATTTCTTTAGGTCCACTTTTTACACTGGTCTAAGTTCACCGTGTACATACACTTTTAAATCATAAGCGATTTTTCTCAAACTTTAAGAGAACAAAAATTTAGAGAAATGAATTTCAATGAAATATTGGAAAAGTACTTAAGTGAAATTGATACGATTTCTGCAAGGTTTGGAACGGATATTGGTCGTTTTGAGAACTTTTTAGAACTTTGGAATTGACTAAACTCTATAGCTTGGAAGGTATAAAAATTCAAAGGTTACGTGTGGACATTGCTCAAGTTTCTGGATGTACGCGTTGGTGGCTAATTGCCTCCGACATCAATCATTCTACGTCTCGAGCGTATTTCAATAATTTAGTACGTAGGGCATGAATGCACGGGTATCGCCTAAACGGGTATATGGAGTACGTGTGGTGGTAGCTCTTGAACTGGAAATACGGTTAAAGAAACAGTTTGTAAATGGATTAAACCGACGTTATGATTACTGTTCTTCGTTTCGTGTATTCGATCCTTTTGGAGTGAAATCAAAGTGGCAGATGGCTCCAGTTTCGATCTCCAAACTTTCTGATTAGAAAGAACAGAATCGAATGAATGTTGTTCTGTAGAACGATGCAGAGATGCATCACTCTCCTTGGTGAGAAAAGAAAGAGTGGCAATTTTCTTCCGAATTCGTCGAGGTCATAAGCCGAGCGTGCATCATGTCCGAGCGACATGGGCGAGTTCTCCGTGACTTCAGGTAAATTTGCAGAAGAAGCGGGATCCCTCGGAAAATCCGCGCAATGCTCACTACTCTTCCAAGTATGAGCAGAAGTTGCGTGATTAGAGACTTCATCTGGGACGATCTCGTCACAGACCACTTCCCCCGGAAAATTTTCCTCATCGAGAACTTCCCTCGTGATGTCTGGGACAGTCTCTTCGTAGAGCGCTTCCGTCTTCATCGTCTAAGAAGTGAGTAACCATCCGAATCTTTGCGATATCATCGCGAACATTATAATGAACATAATATCGTTCTAATGCATCCAACTGTTCGTCCACGCACGGGGGTACCAATTTACCGTATTCTCTCCCCTTAAAAATTGGAACCTTAGGGATATTACTCGTCCAATATAATTATATCTATCCATTTTCCTTCGAAAACGACAAAGGAAAGAAAAATAGACTTCCAAACGAGGAAGGCGAAGCGAAACAAAAAAAAAACGAGGTGCCTCATTTTTTATTTGTTCGTTCTTTCTCCTCTTCTTGTGCGGACGCTCTTCTACGCAAGCGTCGTTCTATATATATATATATATATATATATACATTTAACTGCAAACACGCAGTATAATTAACGTAAAGAACGACGCTTGTATAGGAGATATTCCGGGCAAGACGAGAGAGAGAGAACGAAACAAATGAAAAAATGAGGTAACCACCCGGGAATCGAACCCGGGATCTTCCGATTGCCGGTCAGATTCGATAACCATTACACCATGGCCTCACTCTTCCAAATGCCGTAATACTTCTACATACTCGCAGAAGAATTACGGCATTTGGAAGAGTGAGGCCCATGGTGTAATGGTTATCGCATCTGACCGGCAATCGGAAGATCCCGGGTTCGATTCCCGGGTGGTTACCTCATTTTTTCATTTGTTTCGTTCTCTCTCTCTCGTCTTGCGCGGAATATCTCCTATACAAGCGTCGTTCTTTACGTTAATTACACTGCGTGTTTGCAGTTAAATGTATATAATGTTACGGCATGCGGGAGGTGCCCCCTTGGGGCATTGGTTTCTGCGAGTATGTAGAAGAATTACGGCATTTGGAACAGTGAGGCCCATGGTGTAATGGTTATCGCATCTGACCGGCAATCGGAAGATCCCGGGTTCGATTCCCGGGTGGTTACCTCATTTTTTCATTTGTTTCGTTCTCTCTCTCTCGTCCTTGCGCGGAATATCTCCTATACAAGCGTCGTTCTTTACGTTAATTATACTGCGTGTTTGCAGTTAAATGTATATAATGTTACGGCATGCGGGAGGTGCCCCCTTGGGGTATTGGTTTCTGCGAGTATGTAGAAGAATTACGGCATTTGGAAGAGTGAGGCCCATGGTGTAATGGTTATCGCATCTGACCGGCAATCGGAAGATCCCGGGTTCGATTCCCAGGTGGTTACCTCATTTTTTCATTTGTTTCGTTCTCTCTCTCTCGTCTTGCGCGGAATATCTCCTATACAAGCGTCGTTCTTTACGTTAATTATACTGCGTGTTTGCAGTTAAATGTATATAATGTTACGGCATGCGGGAGGTGCCCCCTTGTGGCATTGGTTTTCTGCGAGTATGTAGAAGAATTACGGCATTTGGAAGAGTGAGGCCCATGGTGTAATGGTTATCGCATCTGACCGGCAATCGGAAGATCCCGGGTTCGATTCCCGGGTGGTTACCTCATTTTTTCATTTGTTCGTTCTCTCTCTCTCGTTTTGCACGGAATATCTCCTATACAAGCGTCGTTCTTTACGTTAATTACACTGCGTGTTTGCAGTTAAATGTATATAATGTTACGGCATGCGGGAGGTGCCCCCTTGGGGCATTGGTTTCTGCGAGTATGTAGAAGAATTACGGCATTTGGAACAGTGAGGCCCATGGTGTAATGGTTATCGCATCTGACCGGCAATCGGAAGATCCCGGGTTCGATTCCCGGGTGGTTACCTCATTTTTTCATTTGTTTCGTTCTCTCTCTCTCGTCTTGCGCGGAATATCTCCTATACAAGCGTCGTTCTTTACGTTAATTATACTGCGTGTTTGCAGTTAAATGTATATAATGTTACGGCATGCGGGAGGTGCCCCCTTGGGGTATTGGTTTCTGCGAGTATGTAGAAGAATTACGGCATTTGGAAGAGTGAGGCCCATGGTGTAATGGTTATCGCATCTGACCGGCAATCGGAAGATCCCGGGTTCGATTCCCAGGTGGTTACCTCATTTTTTCATTTGTTTCGTTCTCTCTCTCTCGTCTTGCGCGGAATATCTCCTATACAAGCGTCGTTCTTTACGTTAATTATACTGCGTGTTTGCAGTTAAATGTATATAATGTTACGGCATGCGGGAGGTGCCCCCTTGTGGCATTGGTTTCTGCGAGTATGTAGAAGAATTACGGCATTTGGAAGAGTGAGGCCCATGGTGTAATGGTTATCGCATCTGACCGGCAATCGGAAGATCCCGGGTTCGATTCCCGGGTGGTTACCTCATTTTTCATTTGTTTCGTTCTCTCTCTCTCGTTTTGCACGGAATATCTCCTATACAAGCGTCGTTCTTTACGTTAATTATACTGCGTGTTTGCAGTTAAATGTATATAATGTTACGGCATGCGGGAGGTGCCCCCTTGTGGCATTGGTTTCTGCGAGTATGTAGAAGAATTACGGCATTTGGAAGAGTGAGGCCCATGGTGTAATGGTTATCGCATCTGACTGGCAATCGGAAGATCCCGGGTTCGATTCCCGAGTGATTACCTCACCTCACAAGCGTCGTTCTTTACGTTGATATATATATATATATATATATATATATATATATCCAAAATACTGCATGAAAAAATCGTTTTACACCCAGAACGAACAATAAACAATTAACATATACTGTAATTTATTTATATACGTAAACACTGCATGCAAAAAAACACAAATCTTCTTACAACAAAAGAAGAATAATAACAAAAAACAAATTCTCACCCCTCTACCCTCTACGTTAATACTGGGATACCCTTTTTTTCCGTACTTAATTTCGCTTTTCAACCACAAGAGAGAATAATAATAAAAAGTTTTAAAAAATTTTTTACAAACCATTGCGTTAAACTGGGATACACTTCTTTTCACGTACTTAATTTATTTATTAATATTTAATACTAATGTTAATCTTATTTGCCAAAACACTTTTACTCCAGTTACCGAGTTTTTCGCTATTTCCCTCTATTCCGTCTTGAAAGAGCGTTTGTTTTCGTTTTTTCTTTCAGTCTCATCTTGAAAGAGCATTTGTTTTCGTTTTCTGAGTCTTCTCCAATGCCGACTATTCCGTTGGGCAGAGTTTTGAAGAACGTTTCCAAGTTTCTTTCAGTCTTCAATTTCGATACTTCCTCCACTCTTCGTTGTGGGAATTTACGTCAATGCTATGCTTTGCATATGACGTTTCCAAGAGAAATTAAATTCGCGAAATTTCTCTCTGCGTACCCAATAATAATTTTCGTCACGGTCCTTTCTTCTAAACAGTGAGTGATTTCCGGCTGACTTTCTTGTAACGGGGTTTCTGACTGAACAAAGATTTTCAGATTCTGGTATCGGTCGACGAATGTCGGATATGACGATATCCTTTATATTTTTGTTAACTTCCTTTTCCGACTGTTTAATGTATTCTCAGTATGTCGCTTCCTCGCATCGACAAGGAAGTTTATTCAGCTTAATTAATCTGACAGCGAGATTCCGGAACAACACTTTATACCCTTGCTTCAATAGCATCCTCTCTCTCTCAGTCCGTTGAGAGAAGGGAATGCTTTTCTCTCGTTGAAGGATATAAAATGACGCATCACCTTTGTTAGTCTTTATTTCACAAGGTTGGAATCACTTTTAAAATACTAGATTTCTTTTACACTACAGAGTAATTAGAGAATCAAATCCTTAACACAACACTTGTTTTGAGAACTGTAAAACGGAACAAATGCTTATATCACAAAGCTAAGGGGCCCCAGCTGAACCGGCTGCCCGAGGGTGGAACACCGACTCTCTGCTCGAAGGCCGAGGCACCGACTGGCCGTCAAAGTGTTTTTCACTCTGCTCTGGAGAAAACTCCCATGGTGCCACGTATTACAAAAGATTATTAAACTTTACAAAATCCTACTTAAATAGTGATATTAGCAAAAGAATTTATATAATTGTAGTTTTACACTAAACTTCTTTATGTGATTTATTTTAGCCGAAAAGAACATTTAGAATTTAGGAATCTCTGTTTAAGATTATAGATTTGGCCACACTTGAGTCGTTTAGGGTTATCGAAAAAGTATGCCAAGCAATGTACTGGCATCGGGGCACTTTATACAATATTAAAAATTTAACGGATTCATATTTTAATTTATACGAACAGAATAATATCTTTTAAAGGATTAATACTTTAATTTTATATAAACAGAATGATATTTTTAGATTTCAACCAAAATTTATTGTCCTGTGGGAAACCTTTTCCACACATATTCTCAGCTCCGCAACCGCGACCGCAACCGCATTTATGAGTGCCGTTATTGCGGTTGTTTCAGGATATTTTCTTACTAGGGCAACCAAATGCTATAAATGCTAGTGTAATGGCTATAAATGGTATAAACGTTGCCAAATGCTGTTCCTGTCATGCCTCACGCCTTCCTTCAAAGGTGCAAAAAAGTAAAAGTTTGCTACGACCTAATTGCGACATGTCTAGAATTGCTACTTGGACTGGATGGATAGATGTATTATGTAATAACTTGCATTTATCAACGCTAGCATTATTTTAATTATATTTAATAAAGCAATGATGATGTATAATTACTGTTGATAAAAAAGATAAAAAACACTCAATTTCTTTTTATTAGAAATTAGGCAACCTTCACTATCAAGTTACAAACTAAACTAAATGCGCTAGCTCTCCGTCGCTACCTTTGTAACGTTATGTGATTCAACCCATTAGTAAAGTGTTAGACTGTGGTGCAACCATCATGGAGCGATCTACGAGTGCAGTGTGGAAGTACTTCTCGAGAGTGTCAAACGATGTAGGGAAGTGTGTCATATGTAATAAGAACTATTCACGAAAGAGAAGGAGTACCACTAACTTAAAAAACCATCTGCGTTCAATGCACAAGAAGAAATATAATGAAGTGATATCTAGTGAAAATGACGCTAATGAACAGTCAAAGAAGAAAAAGGGATCAAAAGTGTTTCTTACACCCCTACAGAAAATGAAGTGTGCATTGAAAGAAAAGAATCAAACGATTGAAAGTTGCTTCGAAAAAATCAAAATTTGGGATGCGAATCATTCCAAATCAAAATCACTGAACTATCGCATAGCCGAAATGATAATAATGGATGACTTGCCATTCAGCCACGTTCATGACTTAGGTTTCATGAGACTCATGGCTGAAACAGTTCCACAGTATAAAGTGAAACAGCGTCAGTTCTACACTGATCTTGTGTGCAACGATATCTATGACTTTGCTTAAAAGAAAGTGTTCAAAATTCTTGAGCCTCTACAAGACTCGAAAGTACATTGACAACGGATGCATGGTCAGACACGTCTGCTGGAGTGTCTTTACTCTCTTTGACATGCCATGCAGTGAATCAAAACTTCAAGCGAACCAATTTGGTGCTCAGTGTAATGCCACTTGAAGATCGTCACATTGGAGAATACTTGTCATAAAAATTTGAGCAGATGCTTCAGAAGTGGGATACTGCCCATTCATCCATCCATTGTGTAATGCGCGACTCAGGAACAAACATGATAAAAGCTTTGTTTCTCACTGGCGTCCATAATATCGATTGCACTGTTCATAAACTGAAACTTGTAATCAAAAGTGGATTATCCTCACAAAAACCTCTGTGACTTGTTAGCTAAACTTCTATCTATCGCTAATCATTTCAACCATTCTACGATGGCGCAGGATGAATTAAAAAATTTCAGAAACACTTAGATCAACTTGAACTTACAGTTATTCATGATGTCGCCACACGGTGGAACAGCACTTATCACATGATGCAGAGAACACTGGAGTTGAAGGAACCACTGAGTCTATATAGCGCTGCTAACTCCAAAATGCAACAACTCACTAACGTACGTCGACTTCACTATCTTGTCAAACTGTTTGGCTGTGCTGGAACCATTCGATGATATCACAAAATGATTAAGTAGTTCCACCTCTCCCATATCTGAGGTTATTCCCTTCGTCATTTCCTTAAAAAATGTGCTGCAACCTCGAAGTGGTGATTCTGAAGCTGATCGTGGAATCAAAATAATGAAGGAGATAATGCACACAGAGCTAGCAAGGAGATTTGATGGCCTAGAAGCAGGTGACATGTATTCTTTGGCTACCTATTTGGATCCAAGGTACAAAGTAAAATGTTTTCCGTTTCACATGTCACAAAAGGTGTTCAGGAAAAGTTGCGATATCTTTGTGATGAAATGGATAAGACTCAAACATCATCGGGCTCCGAGACAGCCAGTGAACCACCGGCAAAGAAACCACTCATTGATTTAGGCCAGGCATCAGCTTCTACGAGTAAATCAATAACAATAATGGACTCAATGAGTGCTCTTTTGGCGATGACAAGACCGAAACTGAGTCAAGCAGAGACTCGCAAATAATGATCGAGAAATATCACAAAGAGAAAAGGATTGAACAAGAAAATGATGCTTTGGCTTGATGGAGGTCAAATCAAAAGAAATACAAAAATTTGAGCAAACTGGCTCGGACATACCTTGGATGTCCTCCCTCAAGTGTTCCTAGTGAACAATTATTTAGTGGAGCAGGGATTATCTACGATGAAAAAAGGAATAGGCTGAAGGGGGAGAAAGCTCAAAAACTTTTATTTTTTAAATACAGTCTCCCAGCAATTCGATTTAAATATAAGGATTAAATAGTGTATATATATATAACCTTTGGTTTATATATATATATATATATATATATATATATATATATATATATATATATATATACACTTTAATATTTATATTTAAATTGAATTACTGGGAGACTGTATTTTAATATATTATATATATATATATACTGTATATATATATATATATATATAAAACCTTTGGTTATCTTCCGCCCGAATTGTTCATTCTGACGAAGGTCAAGCTTTTCACTCCAACTTAGACCTACAGTTTAACGTGGAATCCGAACCACGCCCCACCAGCAGCCCAGCGTCTTAACCACTAGGCCACCTAGGGTACCCATTTATCTACCAACTACTTTCTTTATTGTATGGAAGGATGAACAGCTGGGTTTTTGCTGCGCGCCGGCTGCCGTTACTGGGTCTCGAACCCGGGGCCGATGGATTCGTAGTCAGCGACGCTAACCACTACACCACCGAGGCGTATATATATATATATATATATATATATAAATTTGTTATACACAAGCCACTTGATTCCCCATAATACCCCATGTTTTATCTTCAATATTTAAAACAGCCCTTGAGATGAACCTTGAGTGTCCTCATCGACTCGTGCGACGCTCTCGCCACCTTTTTCTTTGTCCTTAAATGCTTGCATCGGCGCGTTTTGGACTCGTAGGAGGGATGGAGTACGAAAACAGATGCGGGGAAAAAATCCGTCAGAAGATATCTGGCGCTTCGTCGGGAATGAGTGACAGGCCGGGTGGCGATCTGGTAATTCTCCGAGTAGGCCTTTGAGAGGGTTTGCTCGTTGAAGACTAAATTTGAGTTTCATTGAGTGAGATTTGAGTTTCGAGACATTGAGTTTGAGAGAATAGAGAGTTTACGAGGAAATATTGAGAGCCGTTAACCTAAATTACTGCGAGGGATGTAGTGGATGGGCAACGATATATCTTAAATTATCTAATTAATGTTAAGACTAGTTTAAGAAAAAACCTAGACTTAATCTTATTATATTTCGAATTTGAGATTGAACTTGTAGCCAAATGTGACTTCAATTTATTGATTAAAAGCTATGCAAACAAACTATTTCATTATCAAATACACACTAAAATCGGGGGTACAGAAGTAAGCGGAGGATAAATTCACGCAGAGGGTCACTAACTTAAAGAAAGATTTATTATAACTTCAATTTACAGTGACCTTCGAGAAACAAACAATTTGTAATAAGGGTCCGTCTCCCCTAACAACGGACAATTTTTTATTACAAACTGGTGTCAGAAGGGGATAACGGATTTTTTATTACATATATATATATACATATTATATATATATATATATGTGTGTGTGTATATATATTATATATATTATATATATATATATTATATATATTAATATATATATATTATATTATATTATATATATATATTATAAATACATATATATATATATATATATATATATATTGTATATATTCTATATATATATACATATACATATATATATATATATCTATTATATATTATATATACTATATATATATATATACATATACACATATATATGTATTATATATTATATATATGTATATATATATTACATATATTATATATATACATATACATATATATATATATATATATATTTTATATATATATATATATATATATATATATATATATATATATGATGAATAAAACCACGAAGGTTTTATTCGTGGTTTTATTCGTCATAAATATTTTTCACGTGTTACTTTCGTGAAATTATTTTCATATATCATATATATTATATATATATATTATATATATTACATATATATATTATATATATATCTACTATATATATACATAATATATGTATATATATATATATTTTATATTTATATTTTTTATATACTTATATATATATATATATATATATATATATATATATATATATAATCATTCATTAACGAAATATTTCATTTATTGACTTTATTCATTACTATATTATTTGATTAAACCAAGGCTAGTGCACGTGGCTTGCCTTGTTTGTTTCGAATCTATTAAACGAGGTTTCATAAGGTTGAAATTCCCTTGTTTGCCTTTTTGTTTTTCAAATCTATAGAAAACGAGGTTTCATAAGGTTCATTTTCCCTTCCTCGGGATCAAGTAGAGTGTGGTCACCCACCGTGGGAAAAAGGAAAAAGGAAAGAAAACAGTCGGTCGAATAGCGGACAGATAAGTTTATTAATACTTTTTCTTTTACAGATTTTCGTCGGTAGCTTAATTAAGTATATATTCATTTAGTATAAATTTGTGTTACAAGAACCTGTTTCTGCGTTTCAAGAACATTTTTGCGGGTTTGCGCAGGTGACGGCACAATAAGCACGCGGTAGACCTACGTTGTAATTTATTAATTTCCAAACGCTCGTTTTTTGTTTTTTTTTTTAACTAATTAAGAGCATGGCACCCCCGTCAAGTACTTGCAGTCGCTGTGAAGGGAAATTTGCCGCTTACGCGTTTACAATGGCTAATAATAATGAACAGTTAGTTTGCAGGTGGTGCTCAAGCATGGAAGTGCTGAGGAACGAGTTAGAACGTGAGAGGGAGGCCAGAGTGAGGCTTGAAGAAAGCGTGATGCTCCTGACGGCAAAATTAGAATCCCTTGAGACTCCAGTTACGACCCCTCCTGCCTCAGTTTCTACTAATAATATAAATAGTACTAATAGCCCTCTCTCTTCCCCTAGTTCCCAACCCTTCGTTCGAGTGCGTAATGGAGCCCCATTGAGAAAACCTAAGACTTGTCTACCAGTAATAACAAACAATAAGTTTTCTGTTTTAGGTTTCGAAGATGCTGATGAACCGGAAATACGACTCGTTGGCGATTCCATTGTTCGAGGGCAGCTCGAGGAATTCTGTGGGAGAAACCCTCGTCGTAGGCGCCGTTACTGCTACCCTGGTGCAAGGGTGGAGGATATAACTAATAGTGTTGACCATTTTACAGACGGTACCTCTGAGGACACAACGTATGTTATTCATGTCGGTACTAATAACGTTTTAAATTCTAGATCGGAAGAACTGCTGGCTAGGTACAGGGACACTTACTAGAGCGACTAAAGGAAAAAACTAATAAGATTGTTTTAACAGGTATACTTCCTCGAATTATCCAACGTAGCGATTTCTACAGCAAGGCGACCTATATCAACAATAACCTAAAGTCTCTTTGCCAACAGGAAGGAGTGCATTTTGCGAATTTTTGGAACAGTTTCTACGGCAGGAGGGACTTGTTCCTCGGAGATGGACTTCATCTTAATGACGTTGGAGCTGCGCGTTTAGGAAGACTATTTCATAATACTGTCTCTTCTTTTCAGGCTGCCGTAACTCGAACGGTCCCAGCGTAATTTCCACAAATTTCCCCTGCGCTCGCGAAGGTGTCGCAATTACAAACAATTTGAAGGTTCTATCCTTAAATGCTCGTAGCCTACGAAATAAAATAAACGAATTTTTTCTTTAATTGCTTGTAAAGACTATGATTTAATTGCGATAAATGAATCGTGGCTTAGCACTGAAACACGTGACTTTGTAGGGGAGTATCAAATTAGAGGTTATAGACTTTTTGTTAAAAACAGAATAGGTAGGCGAGGAGGCGGTGTTATGTTGTATATCAAAGATAATATTGCGAACGTTATAGAAGTAAAGCACACAATTCCAGAACCGATAGATTCGACTATAGCAGAACTTAAATTGAACGATTTCAAACTTGTTGCGGTTATATATAGGCCCCCTAATCAAACAGCTGATACGGACGAAGCGTTATATCGTGAACTAAAGAGAATAATAGGTAGTGAGCAGGCTTTAGTTATGGGTGACTTTAATTGCGCCAACGTGAATTACGATACAATGCAGGGAGACGCGGAAGGTAATCGTTTAGTTAATTTTCTCGAGGATAGCTTTCTTATTCAAAAGGTTGGGGAACCTACGAGGTTGGACAGTATTTTAGATTTAGTAATAACTACGGATGATAGGCTAATCACTGATCTTCAAGTAATAGAACCGTTAAGCAATAGCGATCACAATATGGTAGAGTTTGTCCTCTCAGTAAGTCACTCGAAACCAGCTAACTCGACTAAAATTCCTAACTTCCAGCACGCAGACTTTTGTAAATTTCGAAATAAATTGTCACACGTCAATTGGGAAAACGTAATGGGGATCTCCAACGCAAAACTAATGTGGGAATCGTTTGAAACAGTATTTAGGACTATAAATGAGGAATGTGTACCGTACAAAATTAAGCGTGCGAAAGTAAACAACAAGCCCTTGTGGTTTACTTCTAGAGTAGGAGACATTATAAAGAGTAGAGATAGGGCTTATAGGCTACATAAGTGCGATAAAGACAATTTGTGGTTACGAAACAACTACATATCTCTAAGGCGTGAAGCGAAAAGTGTAATAAAAAAGTCCAAGCGCGAATTTGAAATCTCCATAGCTCGTGACGGTAAAGAAAACCCCAAGCGATTCTTTCAATACGTCAACAATAGAAATCCAGTAAAAAGTGTCTTGGGGCCGTTGAAAAATGTTAACGGAGATCTAGTTTCTGAAAACAAGGAAATGGCTACCTTGCTAAACGAATTTTTTACGTCAGTTTTTACTATAGAAGATGTAACGAATATCCCTACGGTCATAGACAAAATACCTTTTGATAATGGTAATATTTTGGATAATATTGTGGTTAGTGAAGGGGAAGTAATGCGTTATATTGATAAAATGAAAATGTGTAAATCACCGGGGCCGGATTCCATATATCCCATACAAATAAAAGAATTAAAAGATAGCATTGTTGTGCCGCTAAACAACGATTTTTAATGCGTCTATTTCTGAGGAGTGCGTACCTGATAATTTCAAGTCAGCAAACGTAACACCTATCTTTAAGAAAGGCGATAAAGGTGCGGCGGGAAATTATAGGCCAATCAGTTTAACGTCTATTGTAGGTAAGCTCCTGGAATCAATAATTAGGGATCGTGTACTCGAACACCTAGAATTGCATCACTTAGTTAGAAATACGCAGCACGGTTTTAGGCGAAACAAATCTTGCTTTTAGAATTTTTTCAAAGCGTGGTTGAAGTTTACGATATTCATCGGGCGGTTGATGTAGTGTATTTAGATTTTCAAAAAGCGTTTGACACCGTACCGCACAAAAGACTCATTGAAAAAACTAAGGCTCATGGAATCAGGGGTGTAGTAATAAATTCGATAAAAGAGTGGTTGCGAGGTAGGAAACAGAGGGTTGTCGTTGATGGAGCGAAGTTCTCTTGGGCTACTGTAGCGAGCGGCGTTCCTCATGGTTCTGTATTGGGCCCCTTGCTTTTTCTTATATATATTAACGATTTAGATGTCGGCCTAGTCAGTACAGTCTCAAAGTTTGCGGACGATACGAAGTTGGGTGGTAGGGCGATTAATGACGAAGATAGAGGTAAAATCCAGGAAGATCTGAATAAAATCGTTGATTGGTCAGTCACATGGCAAATGAGATTTAACGTCGATAAGTGCAAAATTTTACATACAGGTTCGCGTAACGGTAATTTTGCGTATAGTATGTCAGGGAAGGAGTTAGCAAGCATAAAGCAGGAAAAAGATGTAGGAGTTATAGTCACTGGTGATCTAAAAGTGTCGAAACAAAGTACAGCAGCGGTCAATAAAGCGAACAAATTGTTAGGTTTTAAGCTTGGAATTTTGAATACAAATCGCGTGATATTATTGTTTCTCTTTATAAATCGTTAGTTAGGCCCCATTTGGAGTACGCGGTCCAATTTTGGAATCCGTATATGCAAAAAGATATAGACAAAATCGAAAGAGTTCAAAGACGAGCAACTAAGATGATTCCGTCGTTTCGGTCGAAGTCGTACGAGGAGTAGGCTTAAGGAGTTAAAATTGACTATACTCGAGACTAGGAGGCTAAGGGGTGATCTAATCCAGGTTTTCAAAATTATGAATGGGTTCGATAACGTAGATAGAGATAGCTTTTTCGAAATATCTCAATATAATAATACTAGAAATAACGGGTGTAAGTTGACAAGTAGAATGTTCGAGACAGCGGTTGGCAAAAACTATTTTACGCATAGAATAGTAAATAGGTGGAATAGTTTGCAATAGAAGTAATTAGTAGCACGTCTATAAACATGTTTAAAAATCGATTAGACGTATATGTACATATATATATACATTTTAACTGCAAACAACACGCAGTATAATTAATGTAAAGAACGACGCTTGAGTAGAAGAACGTCCGCACAAGAAGAGGAGAAAGAACGAACAAATGAAAAATGAGGCACCTCCCAGTTAAAATGTATATATGTACGGCATGAGAAAGTGCCCCCTCAGGGCATTCGATTCCGCTCGTATGTAGGAGAATTACGACTTCTGACTGATCGAGGAGCCTTGGTGTAGTGGATAGCATGTCCGACCGGCAATTGGATGATCCCGGGTTCGATTCCTGGGAAGTGCCTCATTTTTCATTTCTTCGTTCTTTCTCCTCTTCTTGTGCGGACGTTCTTCTACTGAAGCGTCGTTCTTTACATTAATTATACTGCGTGTTGTTTGCGGTTAAAATGTGTGTGTGTATGTGTATATATGTTGAACACTGACCGTGCATGGAAGAAGGAACTCTTCTGGGAAATTACATCCACTCTAGTTCTAATAAGTAATGATAACTGACAAATACTATAGTTTTTTCTTTTTCATGATGGAAAGGCCAACGTGGGCATCATGAAAAGGAAAAAACTATAGTATTTGTCATTTATCATTACTTATTCGAACTATAGTGGATGTAATTTCCCAGAAGAGTTCCTTCTTCCATGCACGGTCTGTTTTAACATACAAGTTTCTCTGGGGACCATTCTGACTTTGTTTGTATATATATATATACAAACTCAGAATGGTCCCCTGAGAAACTTATATGTTAAACACAGACCGTGCATGGAACAAGGAACTCTTCTGGGAAAATTAAATCCATTATAGTCCGAATAAGTAATGGTAAATGACAAATACCATAGTTTTTCTTTTTCATGATGCTAGCCCGACGTGGGCAACGGGTCTCTCGCAAAGAGGTCCCATAAATATAGCTTCCCTCACCAGCTATCTGCAAAGCAGACAGGATCCAGCTTTGGGACATGGATCTAGGGTTTAAAGCAAGCCTAGTCCCACTACATTCAGAACCTCTATATAAGTAAAAGACTCGTTGCATTCACGTCGGATTGAATAAATCAAAGAAAAAGGGGTAACTATTGTATTTTTAGCCAAAAAAACAAAACTTAAACCTCAACCATTGAGCGTCCACTTTTCAAGGCACGTAACACGTCCGTTTAATATACACAAACTCAGAATGGTCCCCTGAGAAACTTATATGTTAAACACAGACCGTGCATGGAACAAGGAACTCTTCTGGGAAAATTAAATCCATTATAGTCCGAATAAGTAATGGTAAATGACAAATACCATAGTTTTTTTTTTCATGATGCTAGCCCGACGTGGGCAACGGGTCTCTCGCAAAGAGGTCCCATAAATATAGCTTCCCTCACCAGCTATCTGCAAAGTATAGAGGTTCTGAATGTAGTGGGACTAGGCTTGCTTTAAACCCTAGATCCATGTCCCAAAGCTGGATCCTGTCTGCTTTGCAGATAGCTGGTGAGGGAAGCTATATTTATGGGACCTCTTTGCGAGAGACCCGTTGCCCACGTCGGGCTAGCATCATGAAAAAGAAAAACTATGGTATTTGTCATTTACCATTACTTATTCGGACTATAATGGATTTAATTTTCCCAGAAGAGTTCCTTGTTCCATGCACGGTCTGTGTTTAACATATATATATATATATATATATATATATATATATATTTATATATATTATATTATATATATTATAATTGTATACACCACTTTTTAATGGGCGGTGGTTGGGGAAATGGTTGGTGGGATGGAAAACGCGCTGGTTCCTCGTCCCGCATCCTGAAAACGCACTTTTTAGTTTAGATCAGTGGTTCCCAACCTGGGGTCCCCGGACCCCTGGGGGTCCGCGAAGGTAATACTGGGGGTCCGTGAGCTTTCAATATTTCGAGAGGCTCCAATGGAAATCGTACTAAAATTTCAAGTTTCCTTGCTCTTGGCTGGAATTATTAATACTTTTTTAATATGCTGTATTTTAATTGCATATTCTCTTATATGTCCTTTATTTGATAGTGAAAAATGAGAAAACGAGTTAATTATTAGTTAATAAAAACAGTTTGTTTGGTAGACGGAATCTTTCAAAAACATGGGGTCCGTGGGAAAAAATAAAAAATAAAAGGGGTCCTTTGTGGTGAAAAAGTTGGGAACCACTGGTTTAGATTATAGTCATTATATTGTAGACTGTGAAAAGTGTTGTTTATTTTTAGGTAATATTATGATGTTATAGGGTGCATAATCGCAACTGCAGAGCTATGAAAAATTACAACAGCTACATCACTAACATATATATATATAATATATATATATTATATATATAATATATATATATATATATATATAACGTTTACCTCTTCGTATCTAACTTTTACTTTTACCTTTTCGTATTTAACTTTTTTCTTTTACACTTTTTCCTTTTATCTTTTTCACTTTTAACTTTTACTTTCTTAACTTTTATCCTTTTACACTTTTAAACTTTTCTTTTTATATCTTCATTACAACTGGAACTGTCGCGGCATTTTTGCCAACTATGAAGGTCTTTCCCTTCTTTTACAAACGTACCAACCTGCTTGTGTTTGTCTCCAAGAAACGATTTTGAGTTCTCGATCTATGCCTTCTCCTACTGGCTATATCTCCTTTACAAACCCCCTGCCCGCTCACAGTCCTCGAGGTAGTTCAACCATCTTTGTTCATGGATCAATCCCTTGTCGCCCACTCATACTTCGATCTACGTTGCAGGTGGTTGCTGTCCGGCTTTCTTTGCATCGGCAGTACACCGTATGTTCCGTTT
Source organism: Bathynomus jamesi (assembly GCA_023014485.1). Lineage (NCBI taxonomy): Eukaryota > Metazoa > Arthropoda > Malacostraca > Isopoda > Cirolanidae > Bathynomus > Bathynomus jamesi. Next base: position 231,581 of record JAJOZX010000144.1, on the reverse strand, counting down.
ACCTCCCTCCACACGCCCCCGTCTCCCGACAGGAGCTAGTGGAAGTAGACCTTTCTTACATTTAGGTGATTTTAATAGTGGCAGCCCAGTGTGGGGTGATGTTCGAGACACCTTTATAGCTGGTTCCTTGATCTCCCTGATGTCATCCCACTCCTTCCACTGTCTCAATTCAGGTGCTCCTACTTACTATTACGTTCACACTGATACTTTCTCCTACATTGATCTCTCCTTTTGTTCCACCGATGCTTTCCTGGACTTTTCCTGGGAAGTCCTGGGGGATGACTACGAGAGTGGCCATTTCCAGGTGCGGCTGTCGTTTATTGTTCCCGACACTAATCTGCCACCTTTCTCCCGTTAGCTTTTTTCTAGAGCCGACTAGGATTCCTATCGTAGTCTTACCTATGTACCCTGTACAGTTCATGATTTTTCATCGGTGGACGGATGTTTAGACTTCCTCGGTTCGAGAATTTTGAATGCGACTGAGAAGACAATTCCCAGTAGAAAGTGTACCTCTCATTTGACCACGTCCCTTGGTGGTCTCCGAAGTGTGCGGAAGCTGTCCGGAACAAGAAGTCTGCTATTCGCCGCTTTTACCGCCATAAATCTTCAGATAACCGCATTGCTATGCAAAGGGTTCAGGCAGTGGCCCGTCGAGTCCTTAAACAAGCCTGGATGGACTCCTGGCAACAATATGTCTCCGGAATCACATCTTCGACCCCGATTTCCACGGTTTGGAACAGGGTCCGCCGCATCTCCCGAAAGTTCACTCCCCCTCGTCCCCCAGTCCTCCATGTTGGTGGCAGGGACATTTTTAACTCAGAAGAAGTGGCGAATATTCTGGCTGCTTCGTTTGCCGCAGCTTCAAGTGTCGCCGGATATTCTCCGGCTTTCCATTTATGGAACGATGCAATGGAGAGAGAGGATCTCCATTTCGACTGCCTGAACAATGTACTTTATAATCGATTGATGACGATGCGTGGCCTCAAATCTGCCCTATCCTCTCGGAGAAACTCAGTGCCTGGCCCAAATGGTATCCATTACAAAATGCTGCAGTCCATGCATATTTCGGATCTACATTTTTTACGTACCGTTTTTAGCCGTATTTGGATTGAGGGTGTGTTTTCCTCTCGATGGCGTAGGCCATAATTATTCCTTTACCGAAGCATGACAAGGACGCCTCCCTTCCTCAAAACTTTCACCCGATTGCCTTGACCAGCTGTATTTGCAAGAGCATGGAAAAGATGGTTGCCTCCCGACTGTACTTTATCCTAGAATGGTAAGGACTTCTTCCTCCATCTCAGTCTGGTTTCTGTCAATTTCGTAGTACCCTAGACCCTTTAATTCCCCTTAGCCATGATCACCAGACTGCATTTTCTCGCAAACAAATTACTGTGGCTCTCTTTTTTGACATCCTCAAAGTCTATGACACTACGTGGAGGTTTTATGTCCTCCAATGTCTCCATTGTATGGATTTTATGTGCTTTCTCCTCTTTATTTCTAATTTTTAAGAAACCAAACTTTTCGAGTTCGAGTTGGTAGTTCTCTTTCCGATTTAACTACACAAGAGGAAGGAGTCCTTAGTGTTCTCTGTTTCCCTCTCGTTATGAATTCGGGTGTCCATTTTTTACCATCTTCCATGAAGTGTTCTCATTATGCAGATGATCTTGCCATTTACGATGCAGGTAGTTCTCTACGAGCGGCTGCAAAACAGGCGCAGTTTGCAATTAATGCCGTCGAAAGATGGGCAACGTCTGTGGGTTTCCATCTTTCCCTAGCCATGACTGTGTGTATGTCTTTTCATAGACGTAGGACTACTTCTGTTCCACCTCTTTCGCTGTTTTCAGCCGTAATTCCATTCCGGTAAGGGACATATTTAAATTTTTAGGCATCACCCTCGACTCCCATCTTACTTGGGTACCTCATTTGAGGAATTGGAGACTTTCCACTTGGCATACCCTTACACTTTTAGATCATCTCTCCCACATGTCTTGGGGCGCTGATAGGCGTACATTCTCTTGCCTGTACACCTCTCTAGTTCAATCGAGAATTGACTATGGCTGTGAGCCTGTAGGGTGACAATAAAAATCGAAAGTTGGAGTTTTTTATTGGCCATTTGTTCAATGCTGCTACTACATGAGAAAACAATGTACTGTAAGTATTAGGTCATTCAGATAATATTTAAGGGTGTCTCAAGTGAGGTAAATAATTCTCCTTATTCATTAACATTTTTTTTAATTACTTATTACGATTGGAGTACGCCTGCACTTAAACTTTATGAACTAAAACTAACGTTTATTTACATTAATTAAAAAAAATATTAATTTATTTTTAGTAGGTAATGAACAATTAATTTGGGTTATAAGGAGAATTATTTACCTCATTTGAGACACCCTTAAATATTATCTGAATGACCTAATATTTACAGTATATTGTTTTCTCATGTAGTAGCAGCATTGAACGAATGGCCAATAAAAAACTCCAACTTTCGATTTTTATTGTCACCCTACCACGACACCTGCACTTACTCAGCGGAGCTCTTTGCTATTCTGGAAGCTCTAACCCATATTGGTGCTCTTCCCCCGAGTTCCTTTGTTATTTTTCGGATTCCCGTAGTGCTCTGATGTCCTTAGAATCTTATGACCCTAAACACCCTCTGGTCCGAAGGATATAGCAATTTGTCCCTTTTCTCATTGCTTATTCCGCGCGGCATATTTTTTTCTGTTGGATCCCCTCTCACTCTCATGTGGGTATTGCCGGTAATGAGGAGGTGGACCTTTTGGCAAGACGAGCTTGCTCTCTTTCTATTACCCCTAAATCTTTGCCTTTCTCAGATTTCGTTCCTTCCCTCCGCTGCCATTTCAGGTCGCTGTGGCAGTGCGACTGGGATGGCGTCGGTGTAAACAAACTCCACCGTCTGAAGCCTGTTCTTTGTCATTGGTCTTCTTTGTATCACAAATCCCGGCATAAGGAAGTTCTATTGGCTCGACTGACAATTGGTCATACCCGTTTGACCCATGGCTACCTTACGTCTAGAAATCCTCCTGAGCCTTTCCCGCATTGTCATGTTCCTCTCACGGTTTAGCACGTGCTTATTTTTTGCCCTCTTTATTCAACCTTCCGTTCGTAGTGCTTCCCGGAGTTACATTCCCGTCCGGCCTCGACGCGTCTTCGGTCCATTCTTTCTCTGTTGGCCCTCTATTTGATTTCCTCCTGCTGTCACGGCTCCTGTCCCGCCTCTAACTTTGTCTCGCTGTGATATGAACCTGTCAAGGTTTCAAACGGCTGTCAATCCGAAAGGGAAAAAAATACATAGATATATATATATATATACGCCACTGATAATACTTTTCCGCCAATACTCTGCATACCATACGATATTATTGAGAAGGAAACAACGCTCTAATTATAGTTCTTGTTAACAAAACCTACAAATGTAAATGTTTATCGGATTTTCGAGGGGGTGACGAAAACCCCAGAAACGTAAACAGAATTCTCATTCGGAGTACGGCTGCTCACTGTAAATAACAATCTTTGTTTAAAAAAACTATTTCATTTACTTATTTTTATTTATAGTGACTTCTTCAAAACTTAAAATTTACATACCGACTTTCGATGGGATCGCATTCACGATTCGTTCAATAAAGTGAATATATTTAAACGTTTTTTTGTTTTCAAATGCAATTTGAACAGTTTTTCTTGTCCTTTATATATATATATATATATATATATATATATATATGAAAATTATTTCACGAAAGTCACACGTGAAAAATATTTATGATGAATAAAACCACGAAGGGAAAAGAAACACAAAGTGGTGCTCAAGCGCTTTCGTCTAATGACATCCTCAGGAACACTGGAGTGAAAGGAGACTTCAAGACAATATATAGGTTACAAAAATAAACATATATATATATATATATAGTAAGTATAGAAAAAATTGTGGGAGGAGCAAACACATTTGTACGGAAAAATGACAATTTTAGCACTTTGCCCGAAATTCAACATAAATTCAAATGGCTTGTTTCCAGCCAATTTTTTATAGTTATTGTTTGAATGGCAAACAGGTCACAAAAGAATAAAGAAATAAAAATAAATATAAATTGGAAAAAATTACAAAATAATACCTTAGTGATATATACGTTACAGCCGAAATAAACAAAGAAATAAACCAACAGATAAAAAAACAAAAATTGTAAGTGGAGTCTACAAATTCAAGCTCAAAAGGAAAGTTTACAATCAATTTAATAGATGATGCCAAAATGATATATATGTCATAAAGAAATAAACCAAAAAATAAATTGAAAAATAAATTGTAAGAGAGGCACACAAATTTATAAGGGAAAAAATTACCAAAGGTTTTTTAGTTATTGCCTGAATTATACATACTATGGTCACAAACGAATAAAAAAGTACAAGTAAATATAAATTGGAAAACAAAATGATGCCTAGATGATAGATAAAGAACTATAAAAATATATACAACATATATAAGGTAACTTACATATACGAAATATAAACGCAATATATAAGGAATATATATATACATAAGGGAAAAATTACCAAAGGTTTTTATAATTATTGTCTGAAAGATCCGTAGGTCACAAAAGAATAAGAAATAATATAAATATAAATTGGAAAAATTACAAATAATACAACTACACATGTACACCCGCATAACCAAATATATATATATATATATATATATATATTATATATATATATATATATATATATACATTACATACATATACATACATATATATACATACATACACATACATACATATACATATATATAAGAAATACGCATACAACAATGAATTGAAAAATAAAATTGTAAGAGAAACATACAAATTTATAAGGAAAAAGAGACAAAAACAAATTTTTACCAAAGGTTTAGCAACCTGCCCTTTTTGTTTAAATCCATTCTGAAGGAATTCAGAGCAACGGGATCGAGTTGAAACAGACCTTTACTCATGTTAAAGTTATTTGTAAGTTGAATTATAGCCGACTCCAGAATATTTCTATTAACAATGTTGCTAGAGTGAAACAAAACTGAAGCATTATTCCAATCAATACAATGGGATAACTCTGACAAATGGACAAAAAGGGCACTGGACAACTGTCCCGTTCTAACGGAATATTGATGCTGTTTTACACGCGTTTGCAAATCCTTTCCCGTCTGACCTATGTAAAAGGAATCACATTGCTTACACCCAATTTTATAGATAATGCCTAAATTATTGGTAGGGCTATTTTTTACTATGATGTTTTTCACAATATTGTTATATGAAAAAACTACACTGATATCCAAAAGTTTAAATACATTAGCAATGCCTAAGAAGCCCGAAAAAAATGGAAGTACTAAAATATTCTTTGACAAGGTGCGAGTGTTATTATTCACACGATAGAAGGTTCGTTTAGCCTTATTAAGACAAGATTCCATGAACGCAGATGGGTAACACAGCTCACTTCCAATACCGTTGTTATTTTCCAATTCGGCATCGATGTATTCCGGACTGGCGATCCTAAGAGCGCGGAGAAACATTGAGGAAAATATGGCCTTCTTGATAGGGGTGTCATGTCCAGAGTAAAAGTGTAGGTAGGACAAATTGTTTTTTTTTTTCCAATAAATACTAAACTTAAAACCTGGGCTATCCCTATGTACACACATCCAAAAACGGGATTGAGTTGTCTTGTTCCACTTCTAAAGTAAACTTAATGGAGGGGACTTGGTCATTTAACTGAAGGAGGAAGTCATCCAGGTCACGATTCATGGGCCAGATACACAAAATACCGTCGACGTACCGCAACCATGGGATGCCAACCCCCAGGATTCTCGGAATGTAAGTAATTTCAAAAAACTCCATATAAATATTGGAGAGAACGGGCGACAAAGGGTTGCCCATGGCCATCCCAAAAACTTGTTGATAATGCTCGCCATTGAAAGTGAATTTACAATCCTTGATACAAAGCTTAATAAGTTCCAAAACAGTGTGTGCAGGTAATGGCAGATCATAGTTATGTAATTCTCGGGCGAGAAAGTCAAGCATATCATCAATCGGCACTTTTGTGAACAATGAACAAACGTCAAAACTGATCAATCTATCGTTGGTATTAATGCGAACATTATTCAATTTTTCAGTAAGATCCATGGAATTTTTTACGTGTGAATCAGAGATAGTTCCAAGAATGGGGGACAAGACATTAACAAGCCATTTGGAGAATTTATAGGTAATAGAGCCCACCGAGCTAATAATAGGGTGCATAGAGTTCCCCGGTTTGTGGGTTTTAATAAGACCATAAAGGTAAGGCAGAGAAAGTGAAGTGGACAAGAAAAGGGGAATTAAGTCCTTATGATCTTTGAGAATGCGTTTCAAGCCACTATTGAATGATTTGATGACATCATCCTGCTGGTTCTTCCTAAGTTTCACGTATGTGGCGGTGTCTTGAAGCAGCTCGTTCATCTTTCCAATGTAGTCCACTTTGTCCATAATGACTAAGGTGTTAGCCTTGTCTGCTTTAGTAATATGGAGCTCACTATCTTTTTTTAATTGTGAAAGGCTATTGCGGAAACGTTTAGGAAAGTTATCTTTGTAAGTAATATTCGCAGCACCATAGACAAGGCCTTCAACTATGTTAACCAAAGACTGAGGAAGGTTACACTGTTTTTCAAAACAAGCAAGACTATGACAAATTTGTAAAGCAGTAGGTTTTTTAACAATAAAAAAGGACATACCAAATCCAAGGGCACTTTTTGCATCGTCACTAATGTTTTTCGAAGAAAGGTTCACAACACATTTTGAGCTTGCTTTTTTACTCCACTGACTATTTCGAATGAGACTTAATTGTGCGATCCAAAATGTTTCGAAGTGAAGAAGTTCGACGCAACTCGTTGTAAATTTCATCAAACAAAGGTTGGATCCACGGTGTTTGCTCCTCCCACAATTTTTTCTATACTTACTATATATATATATATGTTTATTTTTGTAACCTATATATTGTCTTGAACTCTCCTTTCACTCCAGTGTTCCTGAGGATGTCATTAGACGAAAGCGCTTGAGCACCACTTTGTGTTTCTTTTCCCTTCGTGGTTTTATTCATCATATATATATATATATATATATATATATATCAGTGGCGACTCCTGCACTCGGGCTTCTCGGGCTGAGCCCGAGAGGCAAGGGGCAAGGAGAAGTATGAGAGATAAAATTGTGTATTTATAGATTTAAGTTTTTAAAAAAAAGTTTTAAATACAAATTGTAAAAATGGTTTGGCTGGTAGTATGTTACTATTTTTCTGTCTAGCCTTCGTGACGCAAGCAAATTTTGACCGCATTTAGATGCCCTTACTACCTATAAAAAAACTATATTGACACATTAAGTTTTCATGTAATCATTCAAGATCCTTTACTCGGGCGCAAGACATTACGCCCGAGAAAGTATAAGTAATATCGTATATTTAAAGTTCTTTTAATGGATAATTATTTGCTTGCATACGGTCACATAATAGTCCTTCTTCTAATTCTCATGAAATAAAATACGTTTTTCCTCCTATTAATTTTTTTTATAAAGGAAAAAACATTTCAACTCGGGCTTATATCCTTCGGCCTTGTAGAGGCACAATTTTTAATTCTGGCAATACATGGTAACTTTTTAAGTTTCGATAAGCGTGCCTTCAACTTCCTTCTCCCCCAAGAAAAAGAGCTAGAGGCAAACAAATGAACTTTAAAGCAATATATTTCGAAATAATTGACATTATACTAATGCCAATGAGGGAACGATTTGATTGCATTCAGGAGTTTGCGTTCTTTGAGTTGATTGATGTGACCAAATTTCCAGAATTTGCTGAAAATTTTCCAATGCATCATCTTAATGCTTTACAAACTAAATATCCAAATGTAATTGACTCCAAATCCTTAGTTAACGAATTGAAATATCTTTATCGTGACAGTGACTTTAGAAAATGCAAATCTGCAAATGAAATTTTAGAAGTCTTTCACGAACTAAGATTATCGTCTGCGATGTCGGAAACAACAAAGCTGATTCAGCTCCCCCTTACCATACCTGTAACTTCTGTTTCAAATGAAAGAAGTTTCTCTGTTCTTGATCGAATTAGATCATATTTAAGAAACACAATGGCTCAAGAACGGCTCTCGTCCCTGGCTAGGATTTCAATTGAAAAATAAATACTTATTGATTTAGAAAGCAAAAAGGAATTACATGACCGAATATTAAAGGAATTTGCTTTAAAACCAAAACGCTTGGACTTTGTTCAAGTAAGTAAAATTCAAATAATTTTTTTACTGAGGTATGTGTTTATTTATTTTATTGATAATCTTAAGTTATTCTCATGCATTTAAATGTCGGCTCATACATATGTAGACTTGAAAATTTAAAAAGAGCCCGAGTAGTCTTGAAGAGCTGGAGTCGCCACTGATATATATATATATATATATATATATGTAAGCAAAAACCACAGGGAAAAGGAAAAAGAAACGAAATCCGAGCGCTTTCGTGATATATTCACATCTTCAGGGAAAAACAAGTAATAGGCAGATTTTACAAAGTAAATGAGTTAAATACACAAGCGAAAAATTCCCAATCGGCAACTCAATTTTAAGAACTGTTAACATTTTTATGTGTGCATTGTAATATTTCTTTCGTATATAATATTTGTGTGCTTGGTGGTTTATTAGACTTTTGATCAGGTTGGCTACTGGGAGAATTTTTCAGATTGTTTGTAGAAGTTTGGAATATTCTGTAAGATGTTGGCACCATTCCTTTTGTTTTCATTAAATTCTTGCCACTTAATTGCCTGCTTTAATTAAATACTATTTCTAATAACTGTTATAATAATTTTTGTTCTTTGTACATGTTAATTGTCTAATTTCATCTATATAAGGGGTTCCAAAAAACCTTAGCCCCCCATTTGCAGCTTACATGTTTACTTATATCGAAATAGTTTTTAGTGATTATAAAAATATATAAAATTCTTTATTTATTGCAAGTATTAAAATTACTTTAGCTGATAAAGTGATAATATAATGGCTTCTCAATTAATTGGTGATTCGGAGAGGCAACGTGTGATAGATCGCATACGAGCAATAACATTTCGGGAAGCTCGTGATGCTGGAGCCACCTTTATAACACGTTCATCGGTTGCCAAAAAGTTGCGAAGAAGTGAGAACTTCGTCAAAATAAATTGGAATAAAACTTTGGGTGAATGTGAAATGGATACAACCAAATCTGGGCGCCCAAATTTGCCACTCTCTCAGGAAACAAAGGATATCATTGAAAGCGGTACGCGTAAGCGGAAAAACAGCTGTGCTAAACTTTCTAGAGAGATCGAAGTGTTGAGAGGAAAGATCGTTAGTGGTGAGATGATTCGACTGTACCGTCATAGGCAAGGTTTAAAGCCTTGGCATGAACTTCCAAAGCCAAGAAAAACTCAACTTAACATCGATGACAGAATGTGGTTTGCCCATTATCTTGAAGATTGGGATGTGGATGATTTCATGCATTTAGCTGTCTCCGATGAATTTTTTGTTTACGTAACACGTCAGCCTAACTACCAAAATGATCGAGTGTGGGCCACAACACCAGATGAAATCGATGACATTGAACATTATCGCGAATTATTTAAAAGTCCAGACTGTGTTGATGTGTTTGTTTTGTTCACTGCAAAGAAGCTCATGTGGGTGCTGAAGCCAAATGGTCAGAGTTGGGATGGACAGTATTTTCGTGATATTATTCTATCCCAGCATGTCATTCCTTTTCTAAGAAACCCAAACAATGTTATGGATGTCGATCAGGTCACACTTCTGCACAATAAGGCCCCCCTGCTTTAAGGCATTAGCCACTCAACAGTTGTTGCGGAACCATGAGATCGATTTCTTTGTAAATGAAGAATGGCCAGGAAATTCTCCTGACCTGAACGTCTGTGAACACATTGGATCAGTTATAAAGGACAAGGTTGAATGTCTCCTGTTTGAAGAACCTGCAGCAAATCGATTTTCGAAGGACACAATGACGCAACACATTGAAACTGTTTTAGCAAATTTGCGTAACGATCAAGATCTATTCACGTCACTTTTGGCAAGCTACCCAAAGTGAATTCAGGCTGTCTTGGAAGCCAATGGCGGGAACACCAAGTTTTAATTGTTTCTCATTAAATGCAAGATTAAATTCTCTTTTGTAAGGTATGTTTAGTTTTACTGTACCTCTAATGGTTTAGGCCATGGGCGGGGGGGCTAAGGTTTATTGGAGCCCCGTAGTTATTTTATATTCAATAATTTAGCTTCCTTCAGATTAAGTTATCTATTGAAAAAATCTTTAGTGTTTTATGGTTTTTAAATTGAGTTGCCGATTGGGAATTTTTCGCTTGTGTATTTAACTCATTTACTTTGTAAAATCTGCCTATTACTTGTTTTTCCCTGAAGATGTGAATATATCACGAAAGCGCTCGGATTTCGTGTTTCTTTTTCCTTTTCCCTGTGGTTGTTTGCTTATTAATAAGATCACGTGTTATTCTGTGATTTTACTGCATATATATATATGTGTGTGTGTGTTACAGGGAATCTGTGTAACTAGGGATTTCATGAAATCGCTAAAATGGTCAGGAATTTCATGTAACGTTAAGTCGTAATATTTTCGTTAATTTTAACGAAAATATCACGACTTAACGTTACATGAAATCCCTGAACATTTTAGGGATTTCATGAAATCTCTAGTTACACAGATTCCCTGTAATATATATATATATATATAGGGTGAACCAAATGTAGGTGGACAGTAAATGATAACGTTTATTTTGAGAATACATATTTAATTTTTTTGTATACTATAATACAAAATAAAATTTAAATAAATTTAGTTATAATATTTAATATAATATAACACAAACACCATAGTTATAATGAACACCATAGTTATAATATAATATAACACAAACCGTATTCAACCTACTGTCCACCTACTTTTGGTTCACCGTGTATATATATATATATACACATATACACATTATTCATTGATGTAGTCATAGTTTAAGTGGAAGTATGACGCGTTAAACATCTTTTCACACATACGTATCCACAATATGTACTGTACAATAAACACTGACATTTTATTCCTTTTATACGCGTTTCGTGAGCATTTCTTTATAATATTTTTAAAGAAAACATCAAAAACACTTCTTCAGAGATTGGTAAGAAAAATAAGGGAACAAAGCAACGACTTTTCTTTGCCATCTGAGTTTCCTTTCCATTAGGAAAAAAAACCAAGAAAGAACAAATAATTCACAAAAGACAACTTGTTGCTTCTTCCATTTTATTTCTTTTCACCAACATTTTTCATGTAACAAAATCTACTTTAAGCTTATTTCATTCTTTACTGCATCAAAAGGTACAAAGAGGAATTTAACTCACGCTTTCATTATTGAATGTTCTACTATAGACGAACATACTGTACGCTCTCCAACCCATCCCATTTCCCCCTCCACCCAAATTCAGCACCTTTTTCAAGTGCTCAATTCAATAGGATGACTTAGAAGCGTATATTTCACTTGGTAGTGGTAAGATAGCAGTGCTGGGCACTTGCGCAAACACTTGCGCAAAACGCAAATTGCGCAATTGCGCAAGTGTGATTTCGGTTGCGCATTTGCGTTTGCGCCAATTCTTGCGCAAACGTGCGCATTTGCGTTTGCGCAAGTACTTGCGCAAACGCAAACTTGTGCGCAAACGTGAAAAAAAAACAAATATTAAAAATAGTGGATTTAGCTCATAAACACGTGACTGCCAGACAGGTGGCGCCGCCAGACAGCAGTGAGCACTCAGTATACCAACAACGCTAGTGAAAAACGTTTGTTTGATTAGTTGATTTTAATTTTATTTCAGAGTTCAAACTACTAACTACTGTACTCTAGTAACTTCTAGAAACTTCATAAGTCATAACTACTGTCTATAACTAGTGAACCATGGACAGCCTCAGACACCATCCCCAGCTCTGCAGCTGTGGAGAGGGTGTTCTCCCAGGGGTCTGACATCATGAAGCCCAAGAGGTCCAGCCTGACCTCTGAGAACTTTGAGAGGTTTGTGTTCCTGAAGGGCAACATGGACCTGCTCACGATGGAGTTGGAGGAGGACTCTGAGGAGCTTTGAAGTGTTTTTTTTTGTAATATTGTAATTTCTTTTTTTATTATTATTATTTATTTAACATTGTAATTTTGTATCTATTCTTTATTGATATATCTATGGATCGTGTGTCTGTTAATAAAGTCTTTTGATTTGATTTGATTTACTATAAATTTAATTTTATACAGGGTGTCCCAAAAAAAAACGCACCTATTTTTTTTTTTGGAAAGCCCTATATATGTAAATAGTTTGCGTTTGCGCAAGCGCAAGTTTCGAGAAGTTTGCGCATTTGCGCTTGCGCAAGGTGTGGGTTTGCGCATTTGCGCTTGCGCAAGTGAATTTTCGTTTGCGCTGCCCAGCACTGTAAGATAGGGTCGGCAGACAAACCGGGCTACGCTTTTTTCACCTTTAATCAGTATTTTTTAATGAAATAGAAATGAAAGCTAGTATCTCTCGTAATTAAGCAACAAGATTATAGAACAATTTCCTGTTTTTTGTCCTTTGTTGAAGTGAACTTTAAAAAATATTTCTATACCTATTAAGAAAAGTTATTTTCTCTTTTTAATTATAAAACGTATTTCGGATCTACATATGTATTCTCCCCGTTTTTATAAAAGCGAATTGTGACGGTGTTTGAAAATGTTCTTAATAAAACTTGTACAACTGACAGATACATCAAAAATTTTAATCTTTAGGAACAAAATCAAGCGGTGTTTCTGGTATTTCAATAACAGTGACCAATGACACACTATAAATGGTAGTAGACGTTTGGTTATATATATATATATATATATATATATATATATATATGTATATATATTAATATATATATATAATGAAGCATCTACTCGACATCTCATAATGAACTTAACTTTCTGAAATGAATAATAGGTATTTTGAAGTGTTTACTAGATATTTCAAATATCTGAAAACGGTGCTTAAATGTTTCAAATATATAAAGGCGTAGAAATTAAACATTTCATTTGTAAAATAAGCTAGTTTCTATTCTTTTCCCCCTGAGCCGTAGACGCATGCGCATTGTGGTTAAAAATGTTTTGAAACTGTGACACAGTTTATTTACTGTTCTTATAGGCTATCTCGAAAAGAGCAGAAAACAATTATTACGAGTATATCTGTGCATTTATTCATTTATTCCATATAGGCTTTTCATGCATTTATTTATTTAATTTATTTGGCTAGGCCTTGGCTAATAAAGACTTTCAAGATTTAGAACCAGTCTGTGACCTAGGCCTCTTATTTAATATACAGGGTGTACACAAATTATCTTTACAACTTCTCTCTCAAATAAAAATATTAAGAAACGAGGTACACATACCGTTTTTGCGCCATCTGTGAGAGAAAGTAATAAAGTTTCACATAACCTCAAACACATTCAACATGGGCACCATTTGTCACACGTAAGACGTCCAAACGATATTCTATCTCCAGCCATGTACGCTTCAACATTTCAAAGTCAACTCTTGCAACAGCAGCAGCAGCAATTCTGGTCTTTAAATCGTCGATGTTGGCCACTGGAGTTGTGTACACACAGTCTTTTACATAACCCGATAGGAAAAAGTCGCAGGTGTTATGTCTGGTGATCTGGCCGGCCAAGAGATGGGGCCCACCCTCCAGGCCAATCCACCGATTTGGGAAATGCATGCTAAGGGAATTTCGTACCAACTTCGTAATTTGTGTACACACTGTACAATAATTACACATCTGACAACTAGCACGTGAAACGTTATTACTTTCTCTCACAGATGGCGCAAAAACGGTGTGTGTACCTCGTTTCCTAATATTTTAATTTGGGAGAGTTGTAAAGATAATTTGTGTACACCCTGTACAATAGGCATCCGTAAATTTCTCTAAGTTAGACAGAAAGACAGAAAAGTCACTGATAAGTTAGAAAAGGTTCGGGCTAGAACAACCAAAATGAATCCAGAATTGACAAGTAAATGATTGGAGAAAAATTAGCTGAACTTAGATATGTATTCGCGGACCACCTGTAGATCCGTCACCCCCAGCCTTTTTTAGTTAGCTTTATAAGGCTAACTAACGAAAATATCACGACCTAACCTAACCACTCGTCAAGGGCGTACAGTTAACCTAACGATTGGTTAGGTTAGGTCGTGATATTTTCGTTAGTCAGCTTTATAAAGCTAACTGAAAAAGGCTGGGGTGACGGATCTTCAGGTGATCTGTATTCGCTTGGAAAACGTCAACTTGTAGGATAACTAATTCGAGTATTTAATGGCTTTAATAATGTAAATTACAGGAAGTTATTTTGAAGGGATAAAACAGAATCAATTACAATTGAAAGTAAAAAGTTTTTAAGAGTAATGCGGTGAATCAATTATTTTTATATAAACTTATACTTAAACTTACAGTAAACTCCTTAAACTTACATGCATTAGATATTTTATTGTTAAAAAATTGGGACAATTTAGACACTTCAATTGACTTACTGAAATGTAGTCCAGTCAATCTAGTCTAAAAATAGGTCGAGCCCACCACAAATTGCAACAGAAACGAGTTTGGCCTCAATCACTTGCAATTTTTGTGTAGAATATCCCGTTAAAAATCATGAAAAATCAAAGCATTGGAACAATTCGGATTTGGCCTTACTTTAAACGCATGTTGTTCAGTTTATTTTAATTACGGAGATGAAGAAATAAAATTTCAAACTTTTTTCTTTTTATTTCTTGTCTGATCCAGCTCATTTTTTTTTTTGTAGATTATTGTGGGTGTCGAGAAACACTCCTAAATTTCAGGTCACTCAAACTGTTTTTATTTCAATGTGAAAATAGTAAGATGGACATTGCCTGAGTGATCTGCGGGGAAGCGGTAACGATTGGAGAACCCATCGCAACATTAACTTCAAAAGGGTGCGATGGCATCAAGAAAGCCAACCAAATTAGGAATAATGAAGAAATATATGTTGTACCGGGCCAAAGGGTGCATATTAAGTATAAGAAGGATTTTTGTTCGCCAGACTGCATCCGCACCGCCAATAAAAGACGGAACCTTGAGTCATGTGCACCACTGAGTGAGCCCTCTACGCGCCAGTCTACAGCTACTCCATTTCGATACAAAAATAACTGCCTTTTCTGTGGGTAGCCAGACAAATATAGTGGTAAGGTAAAATCACACACCCTAACTCCTGTTAAAACCACTGATTTTCAAAACAACATCAAGAGAACATGTGACACGCATAGATTTCTGGTCAGAAACCGTCAAAGCTCGAATAGTGTATGTTCAAGACCTATTTGCAGCAGATGCTGTTTATCATCAGCTGTATAGCATCAATTTTAAAGCAGGTAAACAAATTCCGCGTATTTTCCAGCAAAAAAAACGCCATATTTCAAAACCTCGTAAACAAGGACGACACCAAGCCTATATTAGAAAAGATGTATTCATCAAAGTAGCCGATTATTTTGAGTCCCATGACGAGGAGCAAACTAATATACAAGAACTTATGGATAAAATAAAGGGATATTTGCTTTCCAACGTTGAACTTTACGGATTCACACACATGAACTCAGGCATCCAGAAACATTTCGGGAACAACGTCATAATTACTGAGATTAATGGTAAACCAGACGTTGTTACGTATCGACACACCACCTCCTCTATAATAAATGATTTCTACACCCTTCCTAAAGATTTAGATAACCATGCTACAAAACTTAGAATTATCTCGACTGCTGCCAAATTAATAAAAAGTGATATTAAAACAGTGGTGCAATCAAAGGAAGTGTATCCCAATTCAAGTGAAATGTCATCTGCTGATAAAGCCATCTCATTCCTCTCGGAGTTCTTGCAGACTCTGCTACAATTAATGTTTGTGGGAAAACATACTGAGAAGAAGGTGGCATCTATAGGTCAAGCAATAATGCAGATAATTCGACCTAGAGTTTGGTTGCTCCGCTGCAGTTGAGATTGGCTGTGCATCTGCACAGTCAATTTGCCTCCAGGTTCCTCATTGACTCCCTTAATGTGTATGGTTTTTGCAGCCCATACCATGAAGTACAAAAGTTTGAATGCAGTGCTGCTGTAAATCAAGGTACTGACATCCAAAATTTCACTCAAGGGGACAACATCCAATACATGGCTGACAATGTTGATCACAACGTAAGAACAATTGATGGTTTCAATACATTTCATGGCATGGGTATGATAGCCACATTTATATATTAAAGGCAAGAGAGAGATGATCTCAATGCTTAGATGGGTTGCCAATGGCTGAGCAAAAGAATTACATAAAACACCAATACACTATGTTTGTTTATTTAGACGCAAATCGATTCCCAATTAGTTAATCAAAAATTAACAATAAATGACATACACAGGACTCTTTATATTGTACATTAATCCAATAACAGACATTGAATGAAAAAACAAATGACATAGAAAATAAATATACAAGCAAAAATAATAATACACACTTTAAACACTATATATATATATATATATACCGGGTGTCCGAGAATTATCTGTACAATTTTTGGCTGTTATTAAAAGTCAACCATGAAGTGTAGAAATTCCAGTGTTGTCCCATTTTACAGAGAATCTCATTAAGTTTTTTCTGATACCACGTTTTGACAAGTTTTTTAGAAATGTACGCGGGTGACAGACATTGATGATTTAAAAGCAAGAATCACAGCTGCTATTGAGCGAATTGATGTGGATATGCTGCAGCGTACATGGCAACATTTGGAGTATCGATTGGATGTTTTGCGAATCACTAATGGTGCACATATCGAATGTTTGTAACAACGTTACTTTAATAAAAGAAACTTTTGAAAATACAGATTCTAAATAATCTTGTTTAAGAATTTTACGTGTGTTATCAAGAATTTTATTAAAAGATGAAATTGTACAGATAATGTTCGGACACACTGGAATTTCTAAAAAAACTTGTCAAAACTTGGTATCAGAAAAAACTTAATGAGATTCTCTGTAAAATGGGACAACACTGGAATTTCTACACTTCATGGTTGACTTTTAATAACAGCCAAAAATTGTACAGATAATTCTCGGACACCCGGTATATTAAAATACCAACTGAATTTGTTCAAAAGATACACTTACTATTTTGCAACACGAATAAAATAAAAAATTTTAGTGATGGATTCCGTACCATGTTTCGGGTGCCATGTTAAACTGTAGATCTAAGATGGTTAAAAAACAGGAATATACATTGCTATGTGACATATTGTACTTTAGGACGGCATCCTTTAACATATAAATACACATGTCAGTACAGTGTTTCACTTTAAAGCTTAGCCGAGGCGAAATTCTACCCGAAAGTGTCTATTTACTTTTGTCACTCCTCTGTGTGTATATATATATATATAATGTATATATATATATATATATATATACTGTATATATATATATATATATATATATATATATATATATATATATAAGCTTATATATATATATATATGTGGTGTGTGTGTATATATATATATATATACTCTATGTATGTATATATATATGTGTGTATATATATATCTACAGGGTGGGCCGTAAGTTTCCATACATAGGAAAAATTAAACGTTTGTTTTTATGTTTCAGATACCCTAAAAATATGCGTTTGACGTAAGATCTTGTTTACTGATGAAGCAAATTTTTTCGTCAATGGAGAGGTTAATCGGCAAAACATACGTTATTGGAGTAATGCTAACCCTAACTGGCTGAGTCCGACGAAGATGCAAGGTGCCGGTAAAGTGATGGTGTGGGCCGGAATATGGGGTGACAGAATTATTGGACCAATTTTTGTCATTGGAAATCTTAATGCCGAAAGGTATCTTAACATGTTGCAAGAAGAGATTTTCCCATCCCTGCTAAACGAGGAAGGTAACTTCCCAGTTTACTTCCAGCAAGATGGAGCTCCACCTCATTATGGTCTTCACGTGCGTCGGTATTTGGATCAGCAGTTTCCGGATGCTTGGATTGGTCGGCGTGGTCCTGTGGAGTGGCCTCCCAGATCCCCAGATCTCACCCCCCTTGATTTCTATCTTTGGGGGCACTTGAAGGCCATGGTGTATCAGGAAAAGATACGAGACATAAATCATCTAAAGGAACGTATCACCAACGCCATTACAAGCATAACGTCAACTGTGCTAATGCGTGTTCATCAACAGTGGGGAACACGTATTGAAATGTGTTTTCAAAACAATGGCAACCATGTAGAGCATATTATATAAATAAAAATGGTTGTCCATAACAAAATGTTTATTTTTCCTATGTATGGAAACTTACGGCCCACCCTGTGTATATATATATATATATATATATATGTATGAAAGACGCTAAGCCTCTTAATTTCGTACAATATACGAGGGTACTTCAATAAGTATCCGCACTTTTTATTTTAGTGATAATATAGTATATATAATATATACTCGTAATAACGAGCCAAACTGACATCTATAGGCTTATTTAGGCTAGCAACAGTATAGGTTTATTTAGGCTACTCGTAGCTGTCACATATCGTACGAGTAGTGAGCATGGCTGTGCCGCTTTCAATTTGTACTCTGGAAGAACAGAGATCCATGGTTCGTTTTTTGTGGGCAGAAGGTGTGAAAGGAGCTGAAATTCACACGCGTTTATGTGCTCAGTATGGGAATAATGCGTTACCACGGCGAAGTGTGTACGATTGGATTCAAATGTTCAAGGAAGGTCGGACATGTGTGACAAATACCCAGCGTTCAGGACGACCGTCAACATCAACCAGTGGTGATAAGTAGGAAGAAGCTAGAGCCATGATTTTCGATGACAGAAGATTAACAATAAAAGAAATTGCGTCTTCATCAGACATCAGTCAAGGGTCAGCCTATTCGATAGTTCATGACATTTTTGGCTTTCACAAGGTTTGTGCAACATGGGTGCCCAAACAGTTGACAGAAGAGCACAAGCGTAATCGTATGGACGTCTCTCGTCTTTTGGCGCGGTATCATAACGAAGGTGAAAACTTTTTGGAGCGCATTATCACTGGAGATGAAACCTGGATCCATCACTATGAACCAGAAAGCAAACGACAGAGCATGCAATGGAAGCATCCAACATCTCCCGTTGCAAGGAAGCTCAAAGCGCAGCCGTCAGCAGGTAAAGTTATGTTAACACTGTTTTGAGATACACGAGGCCCTATCCTGAAACATTATCTAGAGTGTGGAACTACAGTAACAATTGCATCCTATTGTGACATGCTTCGGAATGAGTTAAAGCAAGCAATTCGCACAAAACGGAGAGGGAGATTGTCGGAAGGTGTTATTCTGTTACACGACAATGCGCGCCCTCATACTGCTGCACAGACTAGAAAATGTTTTCAAGAACTTAAATTTGAATTTCTCGACCATCCAGCCTACAGTCCAGACCTGGCACCTTCGGATTTTTACCTGTTTGGACCACTAAAAGACGCTTTGAAAGGTCAGCGATTCCAAGGCAATGATGGCGATGATGACCTGAAGGAGGCGGTGCATGACTTGCTATTCACACAGCCTAAAACATTCTTTTGTGATGGCATTAGGAAGCTTGTAGATCGCTGGACTAAGTGTATTGAGAAACAGGGAGACTATGTTGAGAAGTGATGTGTTTATAATCTATCAGATGTGAAAATAAAATTGTGAAAATAAAAAGTGCGGATACTTATTGAATTACCCTCGTGTGTTATTTATATATATATATATATATATATATATATATATATATGTGTGTGTGTGTGTGTGTGTGTGTGTGTGTGTGTGTGTGTGTGTGTGTTCTCTGTGCATTTTTCATGAAAAACAAATGAATTTTTATTAAAAAAGATTCAGAAAAATGCATGAACTAAGCAATTAATTTAAAAGTTTCTCTCTACATCCGTATTCTTTTTTCTTAAAGGACCGATGAAGCGCTAAATCGTGTTATACAATCTTTTCGTGATAGTTTTGAAGAAAAGCAATTCAAGGACAGTGAACTGAATACGGAGGTAGAAGTTTTGCCGCGCAATCATCCCAGCGATTGCCACATCATCAGCGAAATAATGTAAGCTTTTTTCTTTTTCTTGTGTTTCGGGTAAGAACTTTTTTTCTTTTTCATGTGTTTCGGGTAAGAAGGAGACGCAGTGTATTTCATCAATTTATTAAATGATAGAAATCATGTTTTATAAAACAGTACAAATTTTATATCCATCTTAAATTAGTTACAGAATTAGTTTCCGTTACATTTAAATAAGCTACAGAATACACAAACTAATATTATTGGAGACAATATTGATACAATTACTCAAGTTACAAATTATATACACGTAAAACTTTACACAATACATCGACTGCGCATAAACGAGAACCTTTTTTTATCTGTCTGCATACCATTTGATCATTCTGCTCAGTGTGACACGGGCCGAATAATTTTTAAAAATTTATAAATTCCATTCCACGTGAAATGTGCCAGAAAAATGAAAGGCAATACATACTTTACTAAAGTAGCCCTGGAATCTGTAAGGATTCCAGACAATTTCGGGAATATGTAGCTGTTCGAGAAATTTTACAATAATAATGTCATTCCACAGATTAGTCCCGAGTGAATTAAAATAGTACAGGTGGTCCCTATTTTTAAAGTAGATAGCTATCCAACGAATCTCTTCACCACAAATAATATCCGTGTTTACAATAAGACCGCCGCATTTTCTCGTAGTTGGCAATTTCGATGTTTCATTCTTCGCAAACACCGATAAATTTGGAGGGCGTGATTCGTTCACTATTCATTACTCTCTAAAGTGTATTCGTGTCTATTTTAAAAGTCAGTGACAACGGCCCTAAATCTATCTACTTCTATTAGGGCTTGTGACTCAAGATATACTAGTACACTAATAAACGCGTCTATCGGCTTGGCGAATTCCAATCTGACTGAGATGTTTCCACTCTGTTGTGGACTTAAGTGTGTATTTACACTAGCAGATAAGTCAGGTGTGATGTCAAACGGATAAAGGTTAAATTGATCGATGAATTCTTTCTGCGTTACCCCAATCCCGAGCTTATCACAAGCACCTGCAATCTAGGCCAAATTACTATAAGCTATCGCGCAAAGCGGGAACACAGCGTCTGCCGAATAATTCGTATCCATTGCCCCGCCCAACGCAATGCCATTGACGTATAGAATTATATTTTTAAAGCTGAAATTCTCGAATTTAAAGGCACTCTTTTTATATTTTGCATTCACCGAATTGTGTTCCTGCATTCCAATTAATATCCTTTTAGGTAGAACTCCCAGGGCGAAGTTTTCTATCTGTTTCGATGCCAAGCCTGCTGGCACCGTGTCTAGTTTGATCTGTACTCTGTTAATTGGGTATTTTACTGTGGCAGGTAGTAAACTTTTCTCAATTTTTATTTGTTTAGTCGAACTTAATTTCACACGGCGTACGCGTAGGTATGTTTCCATAATAAATGCAAAAAAACTTCACTTTTTCTACGTGAAAGTCACACTATGATAATAAAAACCCACTCTAATAGACAGAGTTTACAGTTTCGATGCCCACTGGCATCCTCTTCGGGTGGATACAGAAAAACGAATGAACCCAAAACAAGAGAGAAAACAGTCCCGGGACCTTTAAGAAATCCGCAACTAGATTAGATCCCGTTATCCCGACACTGGAAGGGCATTTTTTATTAAAGGGACCCGTTTATAAGTACATGCGCATAAATTTAAAACTTTCTTCTTGTCCTATACATATAGATTCTATTATTTTACATAATTATTACATTTATTATTAAATTTGTTACATTTAATATTGTATTATTTTTTTTTTTACAGAAATTATAAATTTACTATTATATTGATTATTACATTGTTGTTTATTATACAAAAATTATAAACCAAAAAAACGAATGAAAAAGGGGCGAGGAGGAACGAATAGATTAGGTCCAGTTCTCCCGACACTGGAAGGGCATTGTTTTTATTTTTATTAAAGGGACCCGCTTATAAGTACATTCGTAAAACATATTTTGAACTTTATACTTGTTCTATACATACAGATTCTATTATTTTTACATAATTATTACATTTATTATTAAATTCATTACATTTAATATTGTATTATTATTTATTACAGAAATTATAAATTAATTATTAAATTGATTATTACATTGTTATTTATTATACAGAAATTGTAAACCGAAACAAGCCTATAAGTACATACGCTCAAATTAAAACTATCTTCTTCTTCATACATACAGATTCTACTATTTTGACATAATTACTGCATTGATTATTGCATTTACATTTTTTGTAACATTTAATATTATTACCTTTACACTAATTACACTTATGTTAGAACCCGTTCACCCGACTCCGTAAGGGATTTTTTCACCCCGTTGTCGGAGGAACGGGATAACGGTCTCTGGATTGTATCCTCCTCGCCGTTTTCATTTGTTTCGGTTTACAATTTCTGTATAATAAATAACACTGTAATAATCAATTTAATAATTAATTTATAATTTCTGTAATAAATAATAATACAATATTAAATGTAATGAATTTAATAATAAATGTAATAATTATGTAAAAATAATAGAATCTGTATGTATAGAACAAGTATAAAGTTTAAAAAAAATTTACGAATATACTTATAAGCGGTCCATTTAATAAAAATAAAAACAATGCCCTTCTAGTGTCGGGAGAACTGGACCTAATCTATTCGTTACGGTCTCTTGACTGTGTCCTCCTCGCCCCTTTTTCATTCGTTTTTTTCGGTTTATAATTTTTGTATAATAAACAACAATGTAATAATCAACGTAATAATAAATTTATAATTTCTGTAATAAAAAATAATAATACAATATTAAATGTAACAAATTTAATAATAAATGTAATAATTATGTAAAATAATAGAATCTATATGTATAGGACAAGAAGATAGTCTTAAATTTATGCGCATGTACTTATAAGCGGGTCCCTTTAATAAAAAATGCCCTTCCTTCCAGTGTCGGGATAACGGGATCTAATCCAGTTGCGAATTTCTGAAAGGTCCCGGGACTGCTTTCTCTCTTGTTTTTGGTTCATTCGTTTTTCTGTATCCACCCGAAGAAGATGCCAGTGGGCATCGAAACTGTTGTGGAAATAAACTGTATATTAGAGTGGGTTTTTATTATCATAATGTTTCCATAATATGAGTCACAACGGGCTTTGCACCCTCTTCTTGATCAGACCCCAAATTTAAACAAATCTCAGGATTCGTGCGGGTGAGCTTTATTTTCATATCCACCCCATTCACAAGCAACTTCTCCTGGAAGGTGAAGATTATATGCAGGTGTCCAAATCACTCGTATATCTTCCTTTAAGAATTTTTAAATTTGTCCTTTATACTACTTTCGGCATTTAAAAAGGTATCCTTCGCTTCTTTGGTAAAGTTCAGCACATTTTCCAGAGAGGCTCGTAGGTGATAGTACCCCGTTCCTGCCGATGTGTTGACCTGATTAAATATACATCACACTGGTTGAATATGTAGTGCAGAAAGTTTGTCTCAGGGTATACAGCATATTTGTCATCGCAGTCCGTTCCATCAGAATGGGCTATACGTAGTTCAGCGTACATGTGCACAGAGCTTGGGTAAAAAAGTAAGGGTCTGAGCTGGGTATCACGAATTCTATTGGAGCACTAGGGAAACTAATTTTGTTTAACGGGTTAATTGTAATAAAGTCATCATACTCAATAGAAATTTGAGTTGGGGGCATGTCAAAGAGGGACAGCTCCGATTTACAACATTGTGAACTACACGAATAGACGAAGCGTGCCATGACGAGTCAGAAATAGTACCACCTCTCTCGACAATTAGTAAACAGTCTATGATTCATGAGAGCAATGTCCTTAGCTTATATCAGTCAAAAATAGTCAACCATAGGTTTCATTCGCTTAGAACACTTCTTTTTTGATGTCCTTTTCCGTTTAACGCCACTTGCTGGTAACCCCCTCTTCCGGACAGCTCTCTTCTTCTTCCCACCACCACGCAGTTTTATCTTTGCATCTTTGATGATTTCGTCCCGTGTACGCTTTAAGTGTTTTTTTAAGAGCTTCTTTAGGTTTAGCCCCAGCCATTATGTCTTCTGCCGTGCTAAGACCTGATTGTAGCGCTTTCCTCCCGAGGTATCTGGCACCCCTCTTCAGCAAGGGGACAGCCGTACGTAGTCCAAGTCCACTACCACGCTGGTACCTCACACCTCGATAGAGTGTGAAAGGCTTTCGGTATATTATAACTCAGTCCGTCGAAAGTGCAGCTTCGCTGTTAAGCTCCCATCACCGAGAGGGAAATTTTTTCCCTCAATTGTTCTTATATATATGGAGATATTGGTTATTAGATTAGTTGCTACATTCACATAGTGGGGCCTGTCATATGTAATACTCATGCTCTTAACTCTATGATTGGGAATGTGTGTAATGCGCAGCAGGCGTGCCTGGGTATCCCCAACAAACTGGTGCTCCACTATATTGCTGTAAGTATAGCACATGTCTGGAGGCGTATATACATCACTCAATTTCTCCAATTTCAACTGATACATTAGGCTGGACAAGTTATGTTGTGCCTCATGAAATGTATCTTTTTGGATGACTGATCCATATCGCCCATCGGTTATAATTTTGAACACTCCTTTGTCTTTAATATTTCTGTTAACCTGTGATTTTACGGTCACAGTATATGCATGGGGATCATTGTTTAAGATTTCGTGTACTAAATCAGCCGTAAGATTTGAGCTTTTTAAACTTACGTTTAAGTCTCTCACAACATCCTCGGCCGCACCTTAGTGTTACTACTGTAGTGTAATACATTGCAACCCCACTCAGGGCAGTACGCATGGTTTCATCCCGAGTTACCCCTGCCTTTTCACACTCAGTACAGTCTCTAAGAACCGTAAAAACGGGTTCTTTATAATCAATACTTAAAAAAAGGGTATACAACTGAATTTCACATATTCCAACCTCATACGTATAACGACCCAATTCAATGGGTCCATGGAGTTCTGTTACAAAGTTGGCTAGTGTGTTGTTAAGGTGTACAGACAGGGAAGAAGAGGACGGGAGTGTGATGTAGAAATAGTTAGGTGCCATGTTGCATACTATTTAGCTTCATTATTGCATCAGCTTTTATATAGGTGTTAAAGCTTTCTGAGTACCCTAACCATTTCATCAGGTACAATTTTCTCTTTCCTGAACCTTTGCATCCTAAAAATTTTTCAATTTTAAACACATTTTTTCCTAAATTAAATGTCACATTCTGCAACACCTCGCATTAGAAACCTCCTGCGATTTCTTCCCCATTCAAATCTTCAACGTAATACAACATTATCTCGCCTTTAGGTCTCATAGCCCTAACTTTAAAAATCTCACGTGTCGAACCTTGTTCATATCCCTTCGCGAATTTATTTCCTGAACGCGACAGCCTTACATAATTTGATTTTGAAACGCGCAGAGTGTAGCTGTGTTTTACGATTATATCTTCTCACATCAGGCTCTGTGCGCGTACCTCTCTAAAATCTCGTTATGTGTTGTCCCAATCGTGCGATGGTGTGAGCGGTTGTATGATGAGGCCAATGATTCCAGAATGTTTATATATCTGTATGTGTTTTTGTGCAAAATAGCGGTGCATGCGCTCCTTTATGGTACTTTGAACTTTTCAGCTAAAGAGGCCTTATGTATAGAATTGCTAATGTAGTAGCTGATATTAAACTCTGTCAGCATGTTCTGAAAAGGTCGGCCTATAAATTCTTTCCCCATATCCGTAAAAAAATAGCCAGAAACCGTTTTCTTTCAACATCAACCTTTTGGTGGCTTTAGCAACTGTTTGATTTATTTCTCAGAGGAATTAGCCACAGATATCAAGAGAATACATCTATTATGAATAGGATGTAGCGGTAACCATCGTTATACACTGAATATCTTTGCATGTCTGTTAAATCTGCTTGCCAAATAGTCAATCGATGCAGCTGTTGTCTTGGCTGTTTTAATCTTTTTTCTCACAGGCTTATGAAGTGTATAAGCGTCCTGCTTCCACAAAAACCTCATCTTTTTTCCCTACTCCATCAATGTAAACACTTCTGTACAGTCTATCTATGCCTCGGTCGGAGCCTGGGCAAGAAATGTCATAATAACGTCTTCTTAATATGTTAGCCATTTGCATATTTTAGAGGCACGTGGATAGGGTTCACCGTTGTGTTTAGCCTCTTCTTTCTCCTCTTCAGAGGTGTGTACCGCTGGGGGTGATGGCTTCTCATTGTGGCATGAGAGCATGTTCCAAGTCTTTTAACCTGTTAAGATTTCCTAGCATTGTTTTGGGGACATTTATTTGTTGTAGTCTTGCTTTAATATGCTTCCATCCTGATGGTGAGGGCCTATCCCACTTTTTCACAAGATCATGGACGATGTCTAAGATACTCGGTCCCTGCACCTTTGCTACTTCCACAATGATCTCACCTGTATCGGTCCACTGTATGTGGGATCCTCATTCAATAGATTATAAAGACTTAAACCTTTATTCCTCAATGTATGTGGGAGAGTGCTTTTTAATACATGCTCGATATGTTGTGGGCCGACCCGTTATCTTTGGTTGGTCAGCTCTATCGTCGGACACAGGTCCTATGTCAATGCTCATCGTTGTCCGTGCTGTGCCTAATAACCACGGGGATCTCTGTCGGATTCTTATAATTTTCGTACTCGTGAAGAAATTTCTGCAGAGCTTCTTGGTATAAGATTCTTTTCTCATCAGGTGTTTTTTCAGCTTAATAGGGCTAATAATTCGCCTTCCATTCTTTTAAGCCTGCTTTTACATGGTTTTAGAACCGTGTCTGGACTCTTTGAACTTTGCAGTGAAGCATACATCTCGTGTGGAATCACTACCACTTTCTTCATTATATTAATCTAGTCAGTAAAGGCCCCAAAACTGAAAATAAGATGGGGAGGAATGACCCTCCTCTTTGTACAATAATCCGTTTTTTCTTTCCCACAATCTGACTTTTACGAGCGAGTGTAAATATTATGTTCTTGTAACAGCGTAGGCGAGCTTTTTGAGCGGGTTTCATTGATACATTGCAATTTATAACGTTAAGACAGATTTCACAGATGCATTTTAAAAAGTCGGAGTCGATATTTTTAACAAACATCTGTTCATTGCCCGGTGCAGTCGATGATAGATTTTCATTAGTGCATGGTATTTCTTTAGCCTCTTTGACATTCTGGAATATACACCGTTTCAGGCTCGTTTGGAAATATATTTGTTCTTAGAAGCACCTTAAACGTGTTTCGCGGATGAAGGTCACAAAGCAAATATACGGAACGTTGACTTGTAGCTTCTTTATAAACTTCCAAAAACTCCTTACGCTGATTCGGGAACATTTGATTGGTTAATACCCCAATTTGTGATACATCTCTACGTTGCGCGAATAAGACTAGATATTGTGTATTTAACGACACATCGGGCATGTATCTATTTTTGAAAAATAGTTTCTGATTGATGAAGAACGCGCTTATGTTAAGATGGTGGGAGACTGTAAATGTCTCGGCAAACGTTTTATCCATCTCCAACATGAGATCGTCAATTAGAATGACTGTATATTCATTTCCATTTAACGAATTAACGTCATATACACCTTTGTGGAACAAAATATCATCTTGGTACTCGTTGAACACTGATTGATACGTCGAATAGCACCATATAACTTTATGCACAAATTTTGAGAACCTCTCTCCCTTTTCTTTAATTATTTTAAGCATAAACACAGAATTCATCTCTAACACGTCACACTCCTAAGTGGTGTTCCTTATATTTTACAGTCTTGTTTTTCCTCTTCACCGTAAATTACGATGAGGTACAGCATCATGTCCACATCATCGATATTACAAACGACCCTGATGACAGTGTAGTTGTGATCACAGACTCCACCCCCGTTAACGAGCCCACACCAGCGACACCTGTAACACGCGACAATTCAAAGCGCAGACATGATGAATAGCCTTCCACGTTAGGTATAAAGCGTGCCAGGATTGCGCCGGTTTTTAGACCCCAAGTAATAAAGCCCCAACCCTCTACGTCTTACAACACCCCCCCCACAATAGTACCTTACTCAAATAAAAATGTACCCCCCTTATTCCTGTTCAATTCCGGGTACATCCTCCACATCAACAACAGCAGCAGCTTCTCGTGCTGTAGAGGAA
Source organism: Bathynomus jamesi (assembly GCA_023014485.1). Lineage (NCBI taxonomy): Eukaryota > Metazoa > Arthropoda > Malacostraca > Isopoda > Cirolanidae > Bathynomus > Bathynomus jamesi. The sequence continues at coordinate 203,260 of JAJOZX010000144.1, read as the reverse complement.
GGTAAAACACAAGGTTGGTGCGCACCGCCACCCCCACCCCAGCCCTGACTAGAAATCGGTATATAGTCAGGGTTGATCCTAGAGCCATGTATTGCAATGGTGTTGAACACCAACTACGGCGCGTAGTTGAACGTATTGTGGAGTTTGCCCTTCAGAACCGCGACGAACGTGAAGTCAGGACGAGCTGTCCTTCGGGTTCGGTTCAGACGACGGGGATGTAGATGATTTTTGGTTGGTAATACCATTCAGACGCTTGGTTGTTGTAGATATAAAGTATAAATTAGGCCGTATAATGCAGGCCTCTCAAAGTTGTACAGCCTTCAATATGAACAATTGCACTGTTGATATTGACCATGTGTTCCGTGTTGCGGGCCATAGTGCCACACCTTATACTCTTAACTTCAATTCTCAGGCTATTTATAGACGGCATATAAACGCCGATCGTGGTTGCGGATTTATAGCACTAGTCTTGGCCCGTATATTTACTGTACTAAATACATGGACGTAAAAAATTTGGTTGCCTTCGGTTGCGCAGCGTGCCCGTAAACTAACTGTAGACTGTAAACTTGAGTTTGACTGTAATATGGGTCCTAAAAAGCTGAGAAGAGTAGAGGAAGAAATGAATGTTCGTATAGTTGTATTTGAAATAGATGAACGTCGTAGGACTGTTTATGTTTTTTAAAACTGTGTAAGAGATCGTACAAGACCCCTACTTATTTCAGGGCTGTCAGGGATAACGTATCTCCCCATCCGCAATATATGGGCTCTTTACGCGAGTTATGATAAAAGTCGAAAATATGGAAGGCATCATGATTTGTGTAAGGGGTGTCTCGATTTTGCGGATGATATAGTGAAACATTGTGAGGATTGCCACATGGTATGTGCGCAGTGTAAAAGTTCCAAATGTGAAAGCCGTGTAGTTGAAGCTGAGAAGAGGGACTGTGATGTATGCAGACGCAGAGTTTTCAATAATAACTGTTTTGAGCTCCATTAGTCAATTGGCAGGTGCAGGAAAATGAGAATCTGTGAATGTGGTATGTTTCATATGATGGATAATTGGGGGAATTTCAAGCATAAATGTGATGAAATTCACTGTTCTACATGCCATTAGAAATATAAGGCGGTTGGAGTAAAGCATGTATGTTATATGAAAGTCGCTAAGCCTAAAAATAGACCTTGTATAACTGTCTGCTACGATATAGAAACATATACGGTTGCTGAAACCAAAGAGGTTATCCCACATCTACTTGTAAGCCAGACAATCTGCGATGAGTGCATGGATGTCGAGTGTGATGAGAGTCACAAATGTGGTAAACGGACAAACGTTTTTAAAACGATTGCACACGACAGTCCCGTGAAACTCTTTGTGTCCTATATTGTCAAGTTAGCGGACAAGATAAAAAAAATGACTGTATATTCTTGCCAATAACGGTGCAAAATTTGACACACAGTTCCTTTATAAGGAGCTGCTTGAGCACGAGTCATCTGAGATATTTACAGGTGATCCCTTGAAAAGAGGAAGCAAACTTATACAGACGCAAATAAGAGGTAATGTACAGTTTAAAGACACTTTATTATTAACACCTTGTAAATTAGCAAAGCTACCCAAGGTAATGGGCGTAGCCGCAGAAGTTTCAAAAGGATATTTCCCTTACACATTCCTCACAAGCGAAACTTTAAATTACGTAGGACTACCTCTACCCAAACATTACTTTAATTATGAATGTATGAGTACAGGTGAACGTGAAGATTTTGACCGTTACTACAAGTTTTAATGAATCTAATCCTTTCAATATAGCTGATGAATGTGAGCGTTATTGGGTGAATGATGTAAACGTGCTTAATGTATGTTTCCAGGCCTTTAGAAGGATGTACATAGACCGTTTCAAATGCGATCCGTTGTGCTTTATGGTGTTCAAGAACAATCTCATGCCTAAAGACACCTTAGCCGTCATTCACAGAAACAATCCCCGCAGTTATGGGCACAAGACTATTTACTGAATCATACACATACAGCGGCAGACAGGTGTATACATGAAGCATGCCCGCAACACGGGGGAAGTACCCATTGAGGTTAATGGTCGTGTTTTTTGAGTTGATGGTCTAAGCGAAAACCACGCCAATGGTGAGAAGTCTGTGTACTCCTTTAACGGTTGCTGGTGGCACGGATGCCCCCATCCTGAGTGCGGGATCGTAGGAGATATCCACGGTAGATCTCCTGCAGACAGTGTTGCATGGACCCGCACCCGTGATCAGTTTATAGGCACCCAGTTCACCCACAAGGTCTTGTGCGAACATGAGTATGATGCACGAAACAGATGGACAGTTCCGTGAAGAAATAAACACGATCAAGCGTTCAATGGTGCTGGATCCGCTGAAATGCGGTGATAGCTTGTTCGGAGGGCGTACAAATTCCTTCAAGCTATACTTTCCGCCTACGGAGGGCGTGAAACTCCATTGCTACGACTGTTCTGTTCTTTATACCCCTACGTGATGAAGAACAATCCGTACCCGGTAATTCACTTGAAAAACTGGTTGGACCTGACCTGCCCACCATCGAGGTGTTCTCAACAAATTTGAACAAGTACTGTTTCGGTCTTTCTTTCGTAGATGTGCTCCCTCCTCGCGATTTATGGATGCCGATCTTACCCGTCTTTATAGACCACAAGCCCATGTTTCTCCAGTGCGTGAAGTGCGCAGGGGTGAACAATGGGACTTGTAATCACACAACCAACGAGCGTAAGATCAGAGGTGTATATACAAGCCCTGAGCTGTTCCTAGCCGTTCGTCATGGCTACAGAATATTGAATATATATGAGGTGTGGAGGTTTCAGAAGCTACCCAACCTTTTCACGCCATATATAAACACTTTTTTGAAGGATAGGGTAGAAGCATCAGGGTATCCGCGAGGAGTTGATACTGAAGATGAAAAATCGGCGCATATTCAACGTTACCGTGACCGTGAAGGGATACAACTTGATCGTTCCCAAATTGTAAAGAACCCAGGCAAGTGCTTTCGTGCTAAGTTGTGTCTAAACAGTGTTTGGGGAAAATTTTCACAGAATACAGGCAAGGGGAACGTTCATTTGGCCCAAAGTTATAGTAAAGTCTGGGATTATGCCAACGCTCCCGATAAAAAGGCCATTCAGTTCGTGAATGTAGGTAATACGTACATAATAAAGTACAACATTAGCGAATTGGCCACAGACACATCGCGTGTTACAAACATACCTCTAGCCAGCTTCACAACGGCCTACGCATGCATCAAACTTTGGAGTCTATTGCATTTTCTTCGGCGGAGGGTTCTGTACGTCGATACAGATAGTGTGATATTCACAGCGAGGGAGGGTGAATGCATGCCGCCTATTGGTGAATTCCTCGGAGAGTTAACTGATGAGATCAAGGGTGAGTATGGAGACATCGCATACGCTGACTCCTTTGTCGTATGGGGTACGGGTGAGGGTCGGGGAGGATAGAGATATATCGTGAAGCCTAAGGGTATCACGCTCAACCAGGTGAATCGGCGGGTCGTTAACTTTGATTCGTTGAAGGATCTAGTGTGCTTGGAAGATGAGGGCGACCAGCCACCCCAACTAACTGTAGGGACCCACAATTTTCGGGCGCAGAAGCTGGGGGCATGAAGGAACTTAGGGGTACGAAGGTGTGCCATAACACCTATAGGAAACGTTACCATGTGCCTGGTACCTATGATACAGTACCCTATGGTATCCAAAGGGTACTATATCATAGGTACCAAGTGCCTGGTTCCTATGATATAGTGCCATTTGGATACCATAATCCTTGATTGTTATATATATATATATATATATATGTATACACACACCTTTGGTTAGCTTCCGCCCGTCAAGCTTTTCACTCCACCTTAGATCTACAGCTTAAGGTGGAATCCGAACCACGCCCCATCAGCAGCCAAGCGTCTTAACCACTAGGCCACCTAGGGTACCCATTTATCTACCAACCACTTTCTTTATTGTGTGGAAGGATGAACAGCTGGGTTTTGCTGCGCGCCGGCTGCCGTCGGGTCTCGAACCCGGGGCCGATGGTTTCGTAGTCAGCGACGCTAACCACTACACCACCGAGGCGCATATATATATATATATATATATATATATATATGTCTATTTACTTGTTAACGATATGTTTATTTTATTTATTACACGTATTTGTTAATATGTACCTTGAATAATTCGATGATATGTTTATAAAATAAATTGTGTTCCAATTAGCGTTTCACTTTCTCCTTTGTGTGTGTGTGTGTGTGTGTGTGTGTGCGTATGTATAAGAGAACGTTCTAAGCACCGCCCCCTGTATGATCGATCAACGGTCACGTGACTCTACCCCTGCGTGCTCAGTTGACCGCTGCAAGCCCTGGATCTCAAACGTGCATTTGAAGAAATCTCACATTGAAGAAAAATAGTAATGGCTACCTTTAATACTGCGTGTTCAACGTTTATGAAGTGATATTCGGCAAAGAGTGAAGATGTGGTGGGTACTCAAAGACTTCCTATTCCACCTCCTTTGATATTTTTAAGACTACATTGAACCGTGCGAAGCTTGAGGAACAAGAGGTACAAATACTCTCCGGCTATTCTGGCGAGAGCATTGCAGGATTTCGTGGTACAAGCGATGTATTGAACTATGTTGTAGGACTAAACTTTATAAAAGTTTACATACACCGATAAGTGGAAGAAACAACACGTGTAGAAAAGAAGCAACGGTTATGGTTAGTGAGTCTTGTTGATGAGTGGTTGACAAGCGGTATTATGTCATGTTGCATCATACCGAGTACTCGTACCCTGCGGCTGAGAATGTAAATCTTGCCATAATGGAGAATCTGAAGTATTTTTGCCACTATATTAATATATATTAGGACAAGGTTTGTAGTGAGGTTGTGGCTAAAGGCCTGCGTGAGTTTTTAATAGAATTTAGAGACGAGTATTGTCTGCTAAGCAAAAAGAAAAAATATGGGCATATGTTTATCTCAAATAGTGCGCCGGAGTGTGAATAAAATGTGTTTAGTTCGTGGAAATGAACGAAAATGTCTGGTGCGCATTCTGGGGAGTGGGAGTGATAAAACATTAAAACCGATATTGCTCCATGTTTCGGAAAATTTCTCAAAACACATCCCCAGTATAATGGGATACAAGTATTCACATAAATCTTTCACGTTGGAACAACGCCGTACATGGTTCATCAGCTTATGGTGTGACTTACTCCTCCACACCTCCCATCGAGCCGATCCGCCCACCTTTGAGCAGCATTCTCAATGCCGTGTACGATGTGTCCGTGACGAAGTCATTGCGCGTGTTAAGGGGTAAATCGGTGCCTTTAACTATGTACTTGAAACGACTTGCAGACAAACAAACTCTTGTAAACGGAATGTTGTTTATTTAAGTGTTGAGGAGATGAATAGTCTTCGTGGTAGTTAAGCAGTGGAGCGAGGATCGTTATAAAATACCTGCAGGTGTAGGCACAAGAAGAGAACAGATTAGTGATACCCCTCAATACCTCATGTGCCATTGTTTGTACGTTGTGTATAAATAATAGGGTGCTCCAAAAAAAACATGATTTTGAATATTTGCTTCCCAGTTATTTTCTCATTGCTATCATGCTTCTGAATATTTTTGGGAATGTTTAGCTCGATCCTAACATATTAAGCCTTGCCACCAGCCTCATGTAAAATTGAGGTTTTGTGATTTTCAAATTATGCAATTAGGTCTGATTTGTAGATATTATTACTTAAGATTAAGTTACATAAGCCTTATAAAAATAAATTAGTGTTAATTAGAATTGATTTAAAAATACAAAGCATTGATATAGTATAAGAATATGTGATATAAAAAAAACAAAGACGAGCTTAAAATTTGGTATTTCTTCTTATTTCTAGGGAAATTAGATGAAGATTGCCCTTTACCGAGGTTTATACCCCCTCACTCCTGCGTAATTGTTTATAACTATAGCCACCAGGTTTATTTTTGTTTTAGAAGGAGTGGGCCTCTTCCTTTTGGCAGTTATAAACAGTCCGTTTTGATCTTATTTTGATTTTACAGAAGATGGTTTAGTGTCCCTTTCTTGAAATCAGGAATTAGTTTCCTGTGGCGCTTTACAACTTGAAGCATGTACTGTCTTTGGGGCTCGTCCTTGGTAATGTTATTTGAGTAATCTTGAATGAGCTTCACAGCTCTTTCTGCAAGATCATTTACTACTTTGATACTTCTAACATATTCAAATGCTTTTTTATATTCAGAATCTACGTTCCACTCACTTGGGTCCTTTGTTATCCATTCCATATCTATTCCCAGAGTTTGTAAAAGAAACATAGAGTTTACTCCAATCAGCGAAATAAACTTCGTCGAAGAGTTTAATTTAGGGAAAGTGGGAACTCCCATTTTAAAACTCTTTACTTTTTTCATCTTCATAATTTTTTAAGCTATTGGCGCTTTTCAGAGATCTCAATTTTATTTGAAAACAGTGAAAATGAAGCTAACTCTTCTGTCATATACCAAAAATGTCTTTCAAAGGTTTTTATAGCTGCTGAGGCCACATCTGAGTCAATTTTACAATAAGAATTTAAATCGTGCCACAGTTTTAGGTCATTTATTGCAGCATCAGCTGCATTGGTAGCTGATAACCAGGGTTGTATATAAAAAAGCGATGTGAATGTGCAAAAGCGTTCAAGATTTTTTATTTTTTTGGAATCGTACCCAAGTTGACCACTGAAAGCAAACATTTTAGCCGCATACAAAATGTACGCCATCCACCTTGCATGGTGATATGCTCATGGCTTTAACCAATGCACACCACGAGCGGAGTCCCTCCCAAGAGAATAAGCATAAGTTCCGCACACTCTTTGCAATCTTCTCTTGGTAATGATTTTTTGTCAGAACTTTGGGTCAACGTTTCTTGAAGAATTTTTTTAACATCTTCACAACGAGATTTTAAGGATCGATCTTTAAATTCAAGAATTTTGAAATTTTCTTTGTTGATGGTATTCCAAAACTTCTAAAAAATTTTAAAATCTAAATTATTTGGACTACTTGTATCGCCGAAAATGTTTGACCAAACTGCTTGCAAGATTCTTTCCAGTATGTGGTGTCTACAAGCAAAAAAGAAAAGTTTTTTTGGGAATAATTCTTCTAATTTTACACAGGCTCCATTTTTCCAGCCCGAGTTGGACGCCGTAGTGTCAAAAACAAGACCATATATATTGGATTCGACTTTCCATTCAGCTACTGGAGAATGAGTAGCATTCGCTTGTATATTACCAGTGCCATCGACGATTTTTGGAACGCCAAGGAGCTTTCCCTCTTCATATCCTGGGGCACCAGATATCAGCACTCCTAATCTTTCATCATGTTCCTGCAAAATTTTTCCATCCCAATGAAGATTACAAAATTTTGGGCATACAAAATTACTTTTGATTTCTTCGCCTTTTTCTTGCCGCACTATTTTACTTGCTGTCCTCGTACTTGTTTTAGACAGCATGATATTCTCCAAATCAACTCCCCCCCCCCTCTGTTGAGATGGCAGCCATAAATGCAGTTCTTTGGCCAGAAGATAAATTTAAACGATCAGCCATTTCAGATATTTTTTTACTTTTGAATGGGTTTCGTGGAAGTTCTATTGTGATAGTTTTCGAACGCTTTCTTTTTTATTTTTTATCAGAATTTGAAATCACATTTTCATCATTATCACTATCATCTAGTTCTAAATAATCTTCATCAACAATGTCTATCTCATCGTTAAGTTCGCTAGTTGAAGCCTTTTGTAGCTCTCTTCTTCGCATGTCTGTCTCCATTCTGTAAGTGAAATTCTCTTCCCTATTCCTTTTAGCTTGAACCTTTTTTGAATACTTTATATCTTCGGATCCCAAAAGAACTTTTCTACCCTCTTTCATTGCATTTATGAAGTCAATATCCTCTTTTTTCTGTTCTGTCGTCCTCAACCGATCAGTTTGAACTCTGCGTTCAGCATCTTTATGAGCAATAAAAAAATAGGAGTCAAGGTCTCTAACAAAATTTTCTTCCTTTTCCTTGTTGGAATTGGAACCTTTCTTTTTTTGGAGTGTCCTATAATTCTCGTAAAGGTCTAAAATCTTTTTCTTGACTTTATCTTTACGTTGTGTTTCGATTCCTGATTTCATCCACTGCTTTTCTGTATCTTCTAATACTTTTTCAGCAATTGTACCGTTAAAATTTCTGAATTTCTCTTTCTTCATTGGTCCATCTTTTAGGTAGAAAAAATAGCATAAAATGTCCCCCTTCGTTGGGATTCGAACATCATAGAGTTTTTCGATAGGCTTTTTTATTAGCCATATTATATCATCTTTTCTTAAGGAAATATTTGAATTATCCTTTGATTTTTTATTTGGATCATCTTCATTATTATTACCGTTTTCGTCTGCCATTGAAAAGTAATTAATTACTGCTCGTCTTGACAAAAAAATTAGTATTAAATTTTGTAATAATTATTTAAGTTTATATAAACTCAAGTAAAACTACGATTTATTTAATAGCTACGCTATTTATGATAGGTAAATCTGAAAAAAAAATGTAAGGATTAAGTATAATAAATTAATTCAATAAAGCATATTTCCCAGCTGCCTGGTGGCAAGGCTAATATGTTTCAATGTAGCTAATATTTTTTTCTGGTATTAATATGATATAAAAGAATGAGAAGAAGCCCGGGGAGCAAAGTTTTATGAGCTTGTTTCAACATCTTTTAATTTTCGGAGCAGCCTAATAAATAACGATCAGCCATATATTGATATACGATTGATGTGGAAGAATGCTTCTGATAATAACGTTCTTGTCCCTACGCGAAACCGTTTCATCCTCGACAAAATGTTTGACATTGTCGGTTTCCGCAAGCTGAAGCCTATATTAGACGCGCGTGTTACCGAGTGTAAGACTGAACAAGGCAAGAATGGTCTAGAGCTGGATGCTTATTTAAAAGGTTTAGACTCTTCGAAATATCATGAACTTTGGTACAAAGGACTTGAGAGGTACCAGGCTGAGCTTACCTACACCGTTCACCCTGAAGAATTGTATCTTTATATCATGAGCAGCTGTCGATACGACTTAGAAGATTATTTCAACTGCCGCTATGCATTATGAAGATGAGTTCACGATTGAAAAGCTCGGATCGGTAAGAATAAACCCTCGATTGGAAAGGAGTGTTTATAAACTTGTATTTAATAATGATGTTTTCGCTGACGATGACCTCTTTGTGCATGCTTTTGATTGTATTCTGTCCTTTAAAGATAACTTGCCAACCGAATGTAAAATGGGCACAAAAATAGTTTAGTTTTGAACGAAATGAAGGCCCTTTATATCGAATATAGGCATTTCTATAACTTGAGCGGTGAAATTATGTTAAATCATATTTACTGCTATTGCAAAGCAACAATGATGTAACTGTAGATTCGATCACGTGCGAGTTTAGTGTTTTAGTTAAGCGCAGTAGAACACAAAGAGTATGTATTTTGAGGGTTTTGCAATATATTTATTTTCTATATATTTAATTACTTAACATAAATGTGTGTGTGTGGATTTCTCCTGTACTATTATTTTGATGATTATATTCCATCCTTTAAAACTGTGTATTTCTTATATTATTATTATTATTAATATTTTTATTATATATATATTCCTCGATTAATATGTGTATTCCTTATACTATTCTTTTTTTTATTGTATATAAGGGGTTCCAAAAAACCTTAGCCCCCCCCAATTTGCAGCTTACATGTTTACTTATATCGAAATAGTTTTTAGTGATTATAAAAATATATAAAATTCTTTATTTATTGCAATTATTAAAATTACTCTAGCTGATAAAGTGATAATATAATGGCTTCTCAATTAATTGGTGATTCGGAGAGGCAACGTGTGATAGATCGCATACGAGCAATAACATTTCGGGAAGCTCGTGATGCTGGAGCTACCTTTATAACACGTTCATCGGTTGCCAAAAAGTTGCGAAGAAGTGAGGACTTCGTCAAAAGAAATTGGAATAAAACTTTGGATGAATGTGAAATGGATACAACCAAATCTGGGCGCCCAAATTTGCCACTCTCTCAGGAAACAAAGGACATCATTGAAAGCGGTACGCGTAAGCGGAAAAACAGCTGTGCTAAACTTTCTAGAGAGATCGAAGTGTTGAGAGGAAAGATCGTTAGTGGTGAGATCATTCGACTGTACCATCATAGGCAAGGTTTAAAGCCTTGGCATGAACTTCCAAAGCCAAGAAAAACTCAACTTAACATCGATGACCAGAATGTGGTTTGCCCATTATCTTGAAGATTGGGATGTGGATGATTTCATGCATTTAGCTGTCTCCGATGAATTTTTTGTTTACGTAAGAAGTCAGCCTAACTACCAAAATGATCGAGTGTGGGCCACAACACCAGATGAAATCGATGACAATGAACATTATCGCGAATTATTAAAAAGTCCAGACTGTGTTGGTGTGTTTGTTTTGTTCACTGCAAAGAAGCTCATGTGGGTGCTGAAGCCAAATGGTCAGAGTTGGGATGGACAGTATTTTCGTGATATTCTATCCCAGCATGTCATTCCTTTTCTAAGAAACCCAAACAATGTTATGGATGTCGATCAGGTCACACTTCTGCACGATAAGGCCCCCTACTTTAAAGTATTAGCCACTCAACAGTTGTTGCGGAACCATGAGATCGATTTCTTTGGAAATGAAGAATGGCCAGGAAATTCTCCTGACCTGAACGTCTGTGAACACATTGGATCAGTTATAAAGGACAAGGTTGAATGTCTCTTGTTTGAAGAACCTGCAGCAAATCGATTTTCGAAGGATACAATGACGCAACACAATGAAACTGTTTTAGCAAATTTGCGTAACGATCAAGATCTATTCACGTCACTTTTGGCAAGCTACCCAAAGTGAATTCAGGCGGCTGTCTTGGAAGCCAATGGTGGGAACACCAAGTTTTAATTGTTTCTCATTAAATGCAGGATTAAATTCTCTTTTGTAAGGTATGTTTAGTTTTACTGTACCTCTAGTGGTTTAGGCCATGGGCGGGGGGGCTATGGTTTATTGGAGCCCCGTATGTTCTTCGTTTGTATTTCTTATACTATTATTATTTTATATTGCCTATTCCTCGTTTAAACTGTGTATAGAATGAACTAATTTGATTGTGTATTTATTTTCTATATATTTCATGAAATTAATTCCAATAATTCGTCTAAATAAACAACATGATGTAATGGTGCTTTATTTAATTCTTTTGGTTGTATATATAAACGATATTATTTTAGTAAATATATATATATATATGTGTGTGTGTGTGTGTGTACTAAATGGCTGGTTACGCCTTCTAAACCGACTGGCTACTTAAGACTTCTAAGCCAACTGTCAAGAATAAATGCTTTAATTATATAAATAGCGCAATCTGGCAACTCAACCTTAATAATGTACACCTGAACAATCCATTTACGCCTTCTAAGCCAACTGGTGGATTAGGACCTTCTAAGACAAGTGCAAAGATCAAGAACTTTATTATGCGTCTGGCAGAACCAGGCGAAGGATGGTCTATCTCCTCTCTCCTCTCTCTCTCTCTTAGGTTAGGTTGATTCCCCCGCTTGCAACAAGGGGGTGGGTGGAGGGGAAGAGGGTCTGGCAACAAGGGGTGGGGTGTCTTGCAACAAGGGGGTCTTGCACCATTGATCAACATTTGCAACAATGCAATTGCACTCTCCCTTTTTGCGCCCACACTACTCTTCTGCCAATCAACATAATACTGTAGTAGTTGGAAATGGCACCGGTCTCCTTATCATGTTCTGCAGTGATGAACGAGATACTCTCTTCAAAATCTATTTCAGACCAGAGCCAAAGTTAAATCACAAGAAATTACCAAGGTGTTGGGACATCAAGCTTGTTCAAAGTTCACTTGGGAATGATGTGTGTGGAAACCTTCTGTTTACACATGCCATTCTGGGATGTGACACCATATCCAGGTTGTTTGGCATGGCAAGTCTGAGGCCCTGAAAAAAGTCCAGTCCAGTGAGTACTTTCAGCAGCAGGCAGCAGTGTTCAAGCGCTCAGATGGTAGTAGGAGTGACATTGTAACTGCTGGCGAGCACACATTCGTTTCTTTATAAAGGGTGTTCCAGAAGTCATCACCTCATCTGAAGTAGCTGTAACCTTAATTTAATTATTGTTTTCTTGAATTTTTTTCCAGATTGTAGAAGATCAACCCCAATAATTTCAAGATGGAACACTACAAACCACAACATAATTCTAACATAATTCTAAATAAAATAAATTATTTCCACTTTCTACAGTATTTGTTATTCTATTGGTTCAAAAGTTATAAGCAAAACAAATGGGGTGATGACTTTTGAAACACCCTGTACAATGGTCAACCAGGCCAGACTCTGGACAGTTTAAGACTCCATTTCTACAAGAAGGTATCTTCAAGTGCTTCCTATGTCCAACCACGATCTCTGCCCCCCACATCTACAGCTGCACAGTATCATAGTCTGCGTGTTTACCATCAGGTGCAACAGTGAACTGTGGTGGAATTGCCTCCTGAGGACTGGGGGTGGACAGTCCGTGATAGCAGAATGATACCCATCCACACCGACTTGAAGCCAGCTCCTACGCACCTCCTCGAAGCAATTCATTGCAACTGTAAGACTGGTTGCAACACACTACGCTGTAGCGGTAAGAAATATGGCTTGGAATGTTCTCCCGCATGTGGTGAATGCAGTGGCATGCATTGCAGCACTGTGACTTTAGCAGATGTAGATAATGACGACATTGATGACTAATTGTAAATACAAAGCATTGTGCAATACTGTCAGTATCACCATGTTACATATTATTACTAGTGTTAAAATAATATTTTTATATAATTTTGCTTACACCGAGAGGTATATCGTCTTCGTGCCGGTGACGCTTTCTTTTATGCAGGAAGGAGGGGGCAAGGGCAAATGCCCGCAAAAACACCCCTCCCATAGAAGAAGAGAGCCAAAATGAAGGCTCGAGGTTCTCGAGATGCCTAAACACTCTACATTTGAAAGATGGGAGTCATAGACAGGAGGAAAGGTGGATTGAGGAAGATTGTTCCAGAGTTGACCGGTTGAGTAGATGAAAGACTGAAAATACCGATTAACCCTTGCATTATTAGATAGCTGGACAGAAAAGGAATGAGTCAGTTTTGTGCTCCTTGTTCTTTTCAAAATTAACAGTGTTTAAAGTCAGTAATCTATTGTTACTGCTCAAACAAAATTATAAATCTGCCGAGACTACGCAGTTACAATCTCATCAGATTAGATACATTACTTAACTAATAATATTACATGAAAAATATTATTAAATTTTTCTAGCGACCTCCGGCATTACCACATTAGTCCTCCAGGACCACAAATTGTGCCCGTGACCCTGAAATAACAAGCATACGAACGAACGACTCAATTTCAACTACATGTTTAAATAAAAAATTTAATGTAAAGCAAAATCGTTATCAAAAAATTGAATCACGTTCTCTCATTAAGCTCCCCGAAAACCATCAACATACAGTATATCTGAGCTTCAAGTGAATACACTTAAATAAATAAATAAATAAATAAAAAATGACAAGGAGAGAAAGCAAAGTTCAACAACAACAAAAACGACAACAGGCATCCCCCGCTCCCCCACCTCCAGAAGTCTCCGTGAGGAAACAGGAGAGAGGTATGCCCTCTCCCTCCACATCAAGCGCAGCCTCCGCGAAGAGATCCCCTTTCGTCAACGGATTGAAGCATTTCAAGCAAATAAAAAGCGAGGATGCCAGGTGTTTACCTGTAATACTGATAATAAACAAGTGCGTTGTATATGGAATCCTATTTATCTTTTATCTTAAATCTTAAACTGTCTGACAGAAAAGGATGAGAGAATAAACAAACTAGAAGAAAAAAACAAAGAGCTAAAGGAGTGTGCAAACGCCTTTAATGAAAGAATATCCACTGTAGAAGATCGACTCCACACCCAAATATTAGAAAATGAGAGGTTAAGCAGCGACCTCAAACAGGAAACCCATAAGGACTTATTCTTTATCGGCGGGCCTGGAGTCCCCCAAGGTTCCCCAAATAAAAATTATACTCAAATTGTTAGAAACACCATCAGAGACAAACTCCGTATAAACATTCCTGAAAATGTTATTACGGGAGCACACACAGTTGAAAAAATAATAATGACACAGACAAAAGAATCATAAAATTCAGACTGAGTGACAGGCTGTGGAAATCAGAAATAAGAACTGTAGTTATAAATATCAAACCTAACGAATCACTCTGCGACTACAGAAAAGAAATTTTTTACAAACTATTAAAACTTAAAAGAGAAAAAATAATCTATTCCTGTTACATACGTGACAGCATAATACATGCCCGTAAGACGCAAGAAGGACAAAGAATATCGCTGCGTACTGAAAATAACTTCCACAGCTTTCAGCAGCACCTACATATAGAATTGTTCTCGGCATAACCCACCTATTAAGTAAACCTATCTTAATTTTATAATCCTTGCCTATAATTCTATAATTCTGCTATTCCTCACAGTCCTTCAAATTCCGTAATTGCCAAACTTAAGATTTTAGAATTATATAATTTTTAATTTTGATTCAAATTTTAATTTTAAGATTATATAAAACCCTAACTTTTGAACTTAAAATGTTATAATCCTGATTATCTTATCATTTTGCTGTTATCACTAATCCTTCAAATGCTATAATCTCTAATTTTAAGATTATATAATGATATAAATTATATATATATATATATATATATGTGTGTGTGTGTGTGTGTATATATATATATACATTTAACTGCAAACACGCAGTATAATTAACGTAAAGAACGACGCTTGTATAGGAGATATTCCGCGCAAGACGAGAGAGAGAGAACGAAACAAATGAAAAAATGAGGTAACCACCCTGGAATCGAACCCGGGATCTTCCGATTGCCGGTTAGATGCGATAACCATTACACCATGGGCCTCACTGTTCCAAATGCCGTAATTCTTCTACATACTCGCAGAACCTCCCGCATGCCGTAACATTATATACATTTAACTGCAAACACGCAGTATAATTAACGTAAAGAACGACGCTTGTATAGGAGATATTCCGCGCAAGACGAGAGAGAGAGAACGAAACAAATGAAAAAATGAGGTAACCACCGGTCGCATCTGACCGGCAATCGGAAGATCCCGGGTTCGATTCCCGGGTGGTTACCTCATTTTTTCATTTGTTTCGTTCTCTCTCTCTCGTCTTGCGCGGAATATCTCCTATACAAGCGTCGTTCTTTACGTTAATTATACTGCGTGTTTGCAGTTAAATGTATATAATGTTACGGCATGCGGGAGGTGCCCCCTTGGGGCATTGGTTTCTGCGAGTATGTAGAAGAATTACGGCATTTGGAACAGTGAGGCCCATGGTGTAATGGTTATCGCATCTGACCGGCAATCGGAAGATCCCGGGTTCGATTCCCGGGTGGTTACCTCATTTTTCATTTGTTTCGTTCTCTCTCTCTCGTCTTGCGCGGAATATATATATATATATATATATATATATATGTGTGTGTGTGTGCTGTATATATATCAGGGATTATTTTCCATAAGGCTTGAGGAGGAATCTTCCACCCCATCAAACTCAGATTTTCCTTCCCTAACAAAATTGCCCCCAAATCCCCTTTTTGTAAATAATGAAAAAAGCAAAGAGAACAAAGAAAAAAGTGAAATATTCAGATCATAGACTTAAATACATTGATTCAATGTATGTAAGTCTATTTTTGTAATGTTTTTATATAATTTTTTTTCAAGATTAAATATTAAGGTTTTCGTTCTTCATCATATAAAAATATATTAAATATTTTCTTTAATTAAATTAAATTAAATTAGAAAATAATTATTTTAATAGTTTAAATAGTTATTATATAAATTTAATATTAATATAATAATAATAATATTATTTATATTATCTTTTATATATTTATTTTTATATATTATATTATTTTAATATACAGTGTATACACACACACACACACACTCACACACATACATATATATAATATTATAATATATAATATATTATATATATATATATATATATGTTCGTTATCTCTTCTATCTTAATGTTCTATATAAGCGTGTTCTTCAGTTGAACTTATGAACCTTATGTTGTTTCGTGTGTTGGTCTCTCTTCACACGGAGGTCAAGCTGGTGGCCCCGCCTCTAGGTCTGGCCTGGTGGAGGAGCGAGTTACTTTCTTGCGCTCTCCACCGTACATAGCCAGGCACGCCCGGCTCATCTGGTACTGTCCTGAGCCAGGCATCCAGTCTTTTCTTGAAGACTTCAACTTTGACCCCCGTTACGTTTCTGAGGTCCTTAGGAAGCTGGTTGAAAAGTCTTGGCCCCCTGACAACCAAGCTATTTTCCTTCAGGGTTGAGGAGGTCCCTTGTCGTGCTTTTAATTTGGGAACACTACACATTCTGCCTTTCCTATTTTCCAGTGTTGTTTGAATGGTAATTGGGTTTAGTTTTAGGTTTGGTACCAGTTTTTCGATCATTTTCCATATGTAGATTATGATGTACCTCTCTCTTCTTCTTTCCAGTGAGTACAGATTTAGTTTACGTAGTCTTTCCCAGTAGTTGAGTTCTTTGCAGCCATCAATCTTGGCTGTGAAATGCCTTTGCGTTTCTTCTAGTTTATTAGTTTCTTCCTTTTTATATGGGGACGTCAAAACTGAGCAGTATTCAAGTTTTGGTATAATCAGTGTTTTTAGCAGGGGAATCATTACTGTCCTGTCCCTTCTCTTGAACGTTCTTAGAACCTGTCCGGCGACTCTTTTTGCTTTATTTATCGCTATCTGATTTTGTGTTTCGAATTTCGCATCATCTGTCATTATTATCCCGAGATCAATCGCTTTCATGCTTCTCTGAATTTCCTGTCTATCTGGAGCATAATATGCAGTCTGTTTAAGTTCTTCTTTTCTACCATATCTCAAGAGCTGAAATTTCTCGGCGTTGAATGACATGTTGTCTTCTGACCATTTGTATATTTTGTTCGTGTCCCTCTGCAAGGCCTCCACGTCATGTACATCGCTGATTTTTCTGCTGATCTTTGTATCGTCTGCAAAGGATGTTACTATACTATTGCTGTTTACTCCGCTGTCTATGTCTGTTAGCATGATAATGAACAGGAGTGGGGCCAGTACTGTCCCTTGTGGTACTGAGCTGCGTACTTCCGATTCTGATGATGATATACCTTGAATTTTGACGACCTGCAGACGATCACTAAGGAAGTTGTAGATCCATTTTCCCACTTTGCCTGTTATTCCCATGTCTTTAATTTTATGTCTATTATACCATGGTCACATTTATCGAAAGCTTTAGCAAAATCTGTGTATATAACATCGTAGTTGTCATTGCCTTCCAATGCATCTAGGATATTGTTGTAGTGCTCTATTAGTTGTGATAGGCATGATCTACCTGATCGGAATCCATGCTGATTTTCGTTGAATCTTTCCCGTGTCTCCAGGAAATCATAAATTTTCTCTCTAACTATTCTTTCAAATACTTTGGTGAGGTGGGACGTCAATGACACTGGTCTATAGTTCTTTGCTTGAGATCTGTCCCCTCCTTTATATATAGGGACAATGTTTGCTCTTTTCAAGATGCTCGGTATTTCCCCAGTGTCTAGGGATCTTCTCCATATCCAGTATAAAGGTGTAGCTATTTCATTTTTACAGTTTTTAATCAATAATGCGTTCCAATTGTCCGGACCTGCAGCTGAATGTAGTTTCATTTGTTCTATAGCTCTCGCTACATCTTCTGGTGTAAACTCAAAGTCTGTTATATACTCTCCTTGCAATTCCTCTTCAAAGAATGCATTTATGTCAGGTATCGCTTTGTCACTTTTTGGGGTACTGAAAACTGATTCATATTGAGCTCTCAATGTATCAGATATTTCTTTTGGATCGTCGGTTAGTTCATTATTTCCCGTCCTTAAGGGCCCAATAGCGGCGCGCGTTTTTGTTTTCCTTTTTGCATAGCTATAGAAGTATTTTGGATTTTCCTTTATTGCTTCTACCGCCTTTTCCTCTTCCCTCTCTGTATGGTCCTTAATCAGGGCTTGTATTTCCCTATCGATACCCTCCAGTTTTTCTTTTATTATTTTCCTGCCATTATCTCCGCAGTTTCCTAACTTCGCCTCCACTCTCTTTCTTTTGCGGAATAGTCTTCTCTTTTGCCTTTCTAGCCAGCTCCTCTTTCCTTTTGGCTGTGATTTCGGAGCATATTTTTCTAAAATTCTCAGCGTTTTTTCCTCCAAAGTTGTTAGCATTTCTTCAGTTGTTTTATTCTCGAAAATTGTTCTCCATTCTATTTGGGCCATGTGCGATCTGATTGCTTCCCAATTTATAGTCTTCGAGTTTAAGTTAAAGGCCCCGAATTTACTTCTTTCCACAATATGTGTATTGTCTTCTAATGCTGCCATCATATTTGTTGATATCTCGATTAAGTTGTGGTCTGAGATAATGGTTGGGGTTATTTTTATATCAGCAATCAAGTTCGTGTTATTCGTGAATACCAGATCCAGGCAGTTATTTTTTCTGGTATTTTCTGTTATCTCCTGTGTCAGCATAAACTCGTTTGTGAGAGCCATCAACATTTTTGCTTGTTCCTGATCTTCTCTTGTGCCCCCCTTGTCCTGGTGAATATATATATTCCTATTCACCTTTTTGTATTTTATAAATGGGAAGTTAAAGTCTCCGCAGATCATTATATTGGGGGATGGAGGGTTTATGGCCTTTATTAGCTTTCTAATGTCATCAATGGCCTCCGAGAATTTTTCGGTTGGGGTGCTTGGAGGTCTATAGATGACTATTACTATCAAGTTTAGTTTTTCTATTTTCACTGCTAGGAGTTCCACATAGCTGTTTGATTTACTTATTATCGTCTCTGTCATATGACCTTCCTGTACATATATAGCACAGCCACCTTTCCGTCTCGTCGTTCTATCCGCTCTTAGTAAGTTGAAGCCCTCTATATTTATCTCTTTCTTATCAATACAATGTTCGCAGTTTTCACAATTTCCTTGGCAATCTTTAAGATGAGTTTCTGTGAGGCATGCGATGTCCGCCCTTGTTTCGTCCATAAATCCTTTCAGGTACGAAACCTTATTGAGTGATTGGTTTGGTCTTATTCCTTGAATATTAGCCAGGACAATTTTTATGTTCTCTGTTTTTCGTTGCCCCTTGTGCATTTCAAGTTCGTTTTCCTTCGATATCGCTTGATTCGTTGCTCTATGATCCTCCGAAAGAGATCCGTTTCCTCCTACTTGTATTGGTAGCTTCTTGCCCGGTAGCGATTTGGCTCGGGGGTTTCCAGCTGTGTCAACTGCATGTGGATGACATTTAGCATTCGTAAGGTGTCTGAGATGTTGAAAAAATTTTCTTGTTCGCTTATTGTGTTCCTATTGTTGTTCCTATTGTTATTTTTATTCCTATTGTCATTTAAACTTTTTCCTTTGTTCGTTGAGTCCGTCGGGAGATGTTGATAGTAGCATTTATTCCCGAATTTGCAGGTTCCGTATTTTGCGTAAGTTCTGCAAATGTCCGGGTGGTAGAATTTACATCCGTCTCCAAATTTACAACGACCATTATTATAGAAGAAATTGCATATTGGGGGATGTTCATATATACATTGTCCTCTTTTAAATCTGCAATTTCTTTTATATAATACCTGCATATAATTCCTTCCCCATATTTACTCTTGGCTTTTGTTTTTTCTCCTTATTGGGGGACAGTTTTACTTCGTTTACTTGACTGCCCTCTTGTCTTGTCCTATTTGTGCTAGTTGTGTTTGTGTCCTTCGTTGCCCTTATGCTGTGTGTTGTCTTTACACTCTTTGTCGCCTGTGTGTTTTCGGCCTCATTTTGTGACGGTATTTGAATTCTTTCTATTTCGCCTTTCTCCGTTTCTTCCGTTTTCCACTGTTCTTTGTTTCCACTTTCCTCTTTCATTCTCTTCTCGTAGTCTCTTTCTGCTTTAAATACCGTAAAAGAGTTTAATTCGGTCAAGCAGTTCTCGCAGAAAAATTTTATTCCATTAAACTGCTTTGCGTTCGTTATAAGGGAGATTTTTTCATCTCCCCATTCTAGGCATTTAAAATCAAAAAGTAGCTGACAAAAATCGCACCTGATCGCCTCTGTCTCAGCTGTTGCAGTTGTACAAATTCCACAGAGTTGCATGTATGCATTAATTTCCATGTTGGTGAAGTGACTCAAAAAGGGGGTATTATGGGAGGTATTGGGTGGGGGATGACTCAAGCTGTGTGAGGGAAAGAATTTTCCGTTACTCCAGGGTAGGGGATGTGGCACGCTGTATACTTCTCACTGATTGGTCCTCTCGACCGTGGCTGCGGGGGATAATGGGGGGATATTTGCGGGCACTTCAAAAAACAAAACTGATAGTTGATATATATATTATATATATATATATATATATGTTAAACACAGACCGTGCATGGAACAAGGAACTCTTCTGGGAAAATTAAATCCACTATAGTCCGAATAAGTAATGGTAAATGACAAATACCATAGTTTTTCTTTTCATGTCCCAAAGCTGGATCCTGTCAGCTTCGCAGATAGCTGGTGAGGGAAGCTATATTTATGGGACCTCTTTGCGAGAGACCCGTTGCCCACGTCGGGCTAGCATCATGAAAAGAAACTATGGTATTTGTCATTTACCATTACTTATTCGAACTATAGTGGATTTAATTTTCCCAGAAGAGTTCCTTGCTTGTTCCATGCACGGTCTGTGTTTAACATATAAGTTTCTCAGGGGACCATTCTGAGTTTGTGTATATATATATATATATATATATATAATATATATATATATATATAATATATATATATATATATATATTATATATATAATTAAATACTGTATTGTTTTTGACGCCAGTGTACCGTTATCAGCAAACTCCCAGCCCTGACCCCCTGACCAACGTATCTTCCCCCCCTCCAAGTGCAATTACTGAAAAAAAAAGCCCTGTATATGATACACACAGACCGTGCATGGAACAAGGAACTCTTCCGGAAAAATTAAATCCATTATAGTCCGAATAAGTAATGGGAAATGACAAACACAAAAGTTTTTTTTTTTTTTATGATGTTAGCCCGACGTGGGCACCTCACCAGTTTTCTGCAAAGCAGATAGGATCCAGGATAGGATAGATCCTGTCCCAAAGCTGGATCCTACTGTATTTGCTTTGCAGATAGCTGGTGAGGGAAGCTATATTTTTGGGACCTCTTTGCGAGTGACCCTTGCCCACATCGGGCTAACATCATGAAAAAGAAAAAAACTTTTGTGTTTGTCCTTTACCATTACTTATTCGGACTATAGTGGATTTAATTTTCCCAGAAGAGTTCCTTGTTCCGTGCAGGGTTTGTGCGTATCATAAAAAACCTCAGGGGACCATTCTGAGTTCTATCCCATCTATATATGATACACACACACACACACACACACACCACACACACACACACACACACACACACACATATATATATATATATACAGTATATATATATATATATATATATATATATATATATATATGTGTGTGTGTGTGTGTGTGTGTGTGTGTATGTATGTGTATGCATATGTATATATGTGTGTATGTATATATGTCTAACTTTAAGTTTTAATAATTCTATGATTTTTAAACTTTCAAATCTACAGTCTCAACGTGGATACATAATTTATACAACGTAATATTAGGTGCTTTGTTCTTGCTTTAACTACAACTGCTTTTATTTTATTTTATTTCATTTTTTATCTCTCTCTCTCTCTCTCTCTCTCTCCTCTCTCTCTCTCTCTCTCTATATATATATATATATATATATATATATATATATTAGGGTGTCACTTAAATGCAAAGTTTGAATTTTCATGCTGACACCCCGCGAATCTATTCCATTGGTAAAAAAACATGGTGACTGAAAAATCTTTTTATTTGAATAACTATAAAAGGTCGCCCCCGCCTTCCAAAGTTTAATGCTTGCGCGGCGTCTCCATAATCGTTCATTAGATATCTATATATCTCTATATATGTGTGTGTGTGTGTATCTGTGTGTGTCTGAATATCTGAGAAATAAAGTGAACAATACTTAACGATTCACCGTTTCTCATTTCAGCTACGTGATTTCTGGTGATGGAAACCCGGAAGTGTATATACCTATTAGGGGCAGCGGTTGATGAGGTGAAAGGATGCAAGCTTCCTTCCTACAGGCAAGCATTCGGTTACTTCCTTTACCTTCACCATGAAAAGAAAATGACAATACGTGACGCGTTGAGGAAGTCACTTCGAGCAGTGATGTCCTTCTGGGAAAAGCTCACATTCCAACCAGACTCGAGACACACTGCGTCAGCAAACTGGATAAAGTCTTCGAGGAGTGGAAAGGACTCAAAAAACACGCCTCAAGGACGAGCGATTCACACAAGACGAAAGAAAAAGAATTCATTGAACGCCTCGATCGTCTCTTTGACATCGCCCACGCTGATTGTGAGAAATTGGTCAAGTACCCAGAGGATTGGGAGTTCCTTCAGCAGCAGCGCCAGAAAGGACGTCCAGGTTCAATGGCAGGTTTGGACATGACCCATCAGCGCCAAGTCAAAGATTGTACTCGACGTCGGGAGGAAGAGGAGAAACGAAGAAAGCGATCAGCAGCTGAAATGGAGGCAGTATCCAACGAAGCGGTTTTGGAATCCTCATCCTCCAGCTCAGATGATAGCGAAGAAAAAGGAGCATGTGGTGGTTCGTTAGCGTCTAAACAAAGAGCAACGAAGGACATCATGACATCGGAATTGGCGGCAGCGCTTGATCGCACGCAACTCTCGTCAAGAAAGGCCACATATTTGCTGTTTGAGGCAGCTTCCAGCTTAGGGCATGATGCTAGCGACTACAACATCAATCGTGGATCCATTCATAGTCAGTGTGAAAAATTCCGTACCCTTAAGGCTCGGCAACTGAAGAGCGAGTTCCAAGGCAATAGTCCGTTGACTGTTCACTGGGACGGAAAACTCATGCAAGATCTGACGTCACGAGAATATGTTGACCGCTTACCTATTCTTGTATCTGGCTCCGGGACAGAGCAGCTCCTCGGGGTGCCAAAACTTCTGTCAGGAACCGCGCTGGCACAAACAAATGCCATCATAGATTGCCTGAATGAATGGGGAGTGACCGATCATGTCAAATCTATGTGTTTCGACACAACCGCGACAAACACAGGATCCGCATTCCAAACTGCGGACACAGATGCGTTCACCAAAGCAGCTATTTTTAAGCATAGAACGGAGCTCATTGAGTTTGCAAAATCACAAGCACTTCAAGTTCGTGATGACTATCAGGAATTCCTCGATCTTTCCGTCATCTTTCTTGGAGGAGTTCCATACAAGGGACTAAACTTCCGCGCCCCTGGTGCTATGCACCGGGCGAGATGGATGGCTAAGGGGCTCTATGCCATCAAGATCTGGCTCTTCCGAAGACAGTTTAAACTGACGAACACTGAGGAACGCGGAATTCGAGATATCTGCCTCTTTTCTGTTCTAGTTTACATGAAAGCGTGGGCAACAGCTCATCTGTCCATCGAAGCTCCGCTGAATGATTGGGAATTAATGAGGACGCTCCTTCGATACCCGCACAAGAAGATCTCTGATGGTACCACCAAGAAGCTGTCTGCGCACCTGTGGTACCATTCGGAGGAGGCAGTGGGTCTGGCGTTCTTTGATGAGAGGATATCGATGGAAGTGAAGTGCAGCATGGTTGCAGCGTTAGATCAAGAAGCCCCTCACATGCCGCCAAAACGACCTTTGGTTCTTGATACTATGTTCCTCAGTGACAGCAAAGGACTGGAGCAACTGATCACAAAGAACACCCAAGGATTCTTCTCAAAACTTCAGTTGCCAGATTGCTTTCTGCTCCACCATCCCAGTTCATGGACGTCAAAACTCTGAATACGTGCAAGCTCGGGATGTGGTCTCCAAACTTGCAGTGGTGAACGACAGAGCAGAACGGGCCGTGGCTCTGGTGAAGGAGCTGAACGGAAAGTTGACAGTGAAAGAAGAACAGCTCCAGTTCCTCATTCAAGTTGTCACTGACCACAGAAAGCAACACCCAGCTCCGAACAAATCAGCATTAGTGAGGACGCGAAAGAACTAATCACTGATCAGCGTATGAGCACCAATTATTCTGCTACTGTATATGTATTTTATTTCTCAAAGTTTTGCTTTTGTTGCTTCTCCATTTTGTACCATTATTCGCCAAATTATGTCTTCTATTTTGATTATATAATAAACTGTTTGTATTCTTTGCGTTTTTAAGTGTCTTACTTTCGTTATTTCACCAAATTGCCTTGTTTTTTATTATCTGGTTCGGCCCAAGCTGTGAACACAGAACAGCTTGTTGACGTCAACAAATGGGTCTTGTTTTCAGTGACGAGGGCGACCTTTAAATGATGACCAATCAGGACCAAATTTCTCTTCCGTATGTTTTACACCAAATGGAACAAGTTTAGGGGGTGTCATAGGAAAATATCCATCGTTTAATTTTCCCCCTATTACCTAGTGACACCCTAATATATATATATATATATATATATATTAGGGTGGTCCTTATATTACATTAAAAAATGAACTTCGGAATTTTCCACCTCTCACCATCCTATCTTGTCCTCCCTCTATAAATATTAAATCCTAGCAAAACGTCTGGTAATCGGTGAATATTTAGGGTATGCTCAACCCACTTCTATTTTGCTGTTATATGCACTTAATTTGTATTACATGGTTAAACCGTTTACTGACGCATTTCTTTTGTTTCAGCAAGTATGGCAACTTCTACTCGCAGCAAGACCGATGTGTTTTTGCTTAGTTCAACCAGGGAAGATCTCACTGGCACGAAGTTACCCTGTATGGGGGATGTTCTCAGGTTTTACCTCCACAAACTGAAGACAGCGAATACCAAACATGAGGCTGCCGTCTGCACGTTGAAGGAGGTGCAGATGTTCTGGGACAAAGCCCGAATTCCGATTCGTCGCATCGACCATGCGGTCAAACAGCTCGAAGAATTGGTGAAGAAGTGGAAAGGACCAAAAAAGAACAAAGGCAGGAGGACAGCGACCCAAGTGGCCAATGAGGAAGCCTTCAAGGAAACATTTAACGACCTGTTCGATGTGGCCCATTCCGATGCCTTGACGATGATGAAAATCCCGGAAGACAAGGAATTCTTATTGGCACAGCGTGAGAAGGGACGGCGAGGGGTCATGGCTGGAGTTGATGTTTCTTTGTTGAAGAAGGAGAGAGCCCAAGCAATAAAACGAAGAACTCAGCTTGTGTTCCAGGACAAACAGCTTTCAGTGAAAGCCAATTTGGATGAAGTCGTTGCCTTGGATTCTTCTAGTTCATCTTCCGATCCTGACGACACGCATGATTGTGAGAGAGAAGAATCAGTTGGAGAAGTCACTCTATCGGCTCGGAAACGGGGAAGGACAAACATCCTTAGCCCTTCCGTTCTCTCATCGCTCGACTGGATGAAGACAAGTGACTGTCGTGCGGTGCAGGTAATCGCCCCCATCATTCATGCTTCAGGGCTGAACATCGAGGAATATACCATCAATCGGTCATCTATTCGTTCTTATCGTCAAAAGCATCGGTCTGAATTAGCAGCCCAGCTCAAGGCTGAGTTCAACCCCCAGAAGCCGCTTGTGCTTCATTGGGACGGAAAGCTGACGCAGGATCTAACAGAAGATCATAATTGTAATAGACTTGCAATCATTGTCTCAGGGTCTGGAATTGAGCAAATCCTATGCATTCCAAAGCTGCATTCTGAAACTGGTCAAGTAATGGCAGATGGAATGATCGAGGTGGTATCTGAGTGGGGTGTCAAGGACCGCATCAAAGCCCTCAGCTTTGATACAACATCGAGCAACACTGGACGCAAGAACGGTGCATGTGTGTGTTGCTTCAAATGAAGATGGAGACAGAAGTTCTCTACTTGGCATGCAGACATCACATCCATGAAAATTCTTCTTGAAGAAGCATTCAGCATCATGATGGGACCATCGAGTGGCCCCGAGATCCTCCTTTTCAAGCAGTTCAAGACAATGTGGCCATGTATCGATGTCACTCATTTAAAAGCCTGGAGTAGAAGACCCAGTCGTTGCAGCTGCACTTTTGGATTTTTCTGCTGATGTCAATGATTTCTTGATCAGTCAACTTGGACTGACGCATCAACGTGATGATTACTGCGAACTCTTGGAGTTGACCCTCCTGATCGTGAGAGGATATTTACTGCGTGCAGTATCATTCAGGAAGCCAGGTGCCATCCACCGTGCACGGTTCATGTCAAGATTGATTTACACTTTGAAAATCTTCATGTTCAGAAACACTGGCTTCAAGCTGACGAAGCAAGAGCGCAAGGTCTTCGGAACTTCTGTGTCTTTGGTATTGGAGTGTATGTTAAGTCCTGGTTCCTCTCCCGCCTGTCAACTGCAGCTCCTGCCAGCGATCTGCGTCTGTTGAAACTTCTCATGTCAGTTGACTCGCCAGCAGCCAAGGGTGCCTTGAACAAGCTGCGTGGGCAGCTCTGGTATCTAAGCGAACAACTGGCGGCACTCGCCTTCTTTGACCGAGACGTCGACGCTTCCAAGAAGAGGGCGATGGTGGAAGCACTCAGTCGCGAGGGAGAGGAGGATCCTCCCAAGCGAATCTCTCTGGACCAGACCAGGATCCCCAACATTAGACTCCGTGATTTCGTGACGCTTAACACACGGAAGTTCTTCCAGATTCTTTCACTTCCGGATTCCTTCTTGGAAATGGATCCTGACACTTGGATGATAAATCCCGACTATCTGCAAGCAGAGGATGTTGTCTGAGATCTTCGCGTTGTGAACGACACCGCAGAACTAGGGGTCGCACTGATACAGGAATACAACGGTTTGCTGACGAAAGACGAGGAGCAGACTCAGCTCACCCTGCAAGTCATCCAAGAACACCGCAAGCGTTATCCCAATTGCCTAAAAGCCACACTCCTTCACAGTATTTCCTCATCATCCGCTACCAAGACCAAATAGGACTCGAATGTCCTGAATCGAAATGTGCATAAGTTAGACTGTGAGACCCATATTACACCATTTAGGTACTCTGTTACTCTCTTGCATATGTATAAATACAGGAAAATGCTGCTTTTCCAATGTGCATTCTATATTTTAGCACTGATTAATTGAAAGTTCTAATTTTCTAATTATAGGCAGAATAAAGTTAAAAGTGGAAAACTTTGGTTTGACTGAGCACACCCTAAATATTGCCCGATCCGACTGGAAAAAGATTTTTCACACATTAGTTTCTACCATGAGAGCATCAATTGAAATGGTGGGAGGTACACATTTCAAAACTTCAAAAATAAGGACCACCCTAAATATATATATATTATATATATATAATATATATATATATATGATGAATAAAACCACGAAGGAAAGGAAACACAAAATGGTGCTCAAGCGCTTTCGTCTAATGACATCCTCAGGAACACTGAAGTATATAAAAAGGTTAAGCCTATATATAGGTTACAGAAAGAAAAAAGAAAAAATAAATAACATACATACACACAAACACACATATATATATATATATATATACATACATATCTATATATACAAATACATACATACATACATACATACATATATATACAATAAACAGAGAAGTAAAAATAATAAAAAATTATTAAAAATTAAAACCTTAAAGGATTACCAATGAGGCGTACAGATTGTAAGGAAAAATATCGATTTTTAGCACAAGATCAAATGGATTATAAAAATACAAATTTATACTGGAACTCTGCCGGGTTTTAGCACAATGCTGCCTATGGTCAGGTTTCGATATATATAAAAAAAAAAAAATAAAATAAAATGCAAATTAAAAGTTAATCGATTTTTAGCACAAGATCAAATGGATTATAAAAATACAAATTTATACTAGAACTCTGTCCGGGTTTTAACATATTGCTGCCTATGGTCAGGTTTCGATATATATAAAAAAATAAAATGCAAATTAAAAGTTAATAAAGTAGAAGACAAGTTTACCAAAGATTTAATGTTTTACACTTCTTATCTAAATCTGCTTTAAAGGAATTCAACATAACAGGATCGAGTTGAAAAAGACCTTTGCTTATGTTGAAGTTATTTGAAAGTTGGATAATGGCAGACTCAAGAATATTTCTATTAACAATGTTGCTTGAATGGAATAAAACTGAAGCATTATTCCAATCAATACAGTGGGCTAACTCTGACAAATGGACAAAAAGGGCACTGGACAACTGTCCTGTTCTAACGGAATATTGATGCTGTTTTATACGTGTGTGCAAATCCTTTCCCGTCTGACCTATGTAAAAGGAATCACATTGTTTACAACCAATTTTATAGATAATGCCTGAATTATTGGTAGGGCTATTTTTTACTATGATATTTTTCACAATATTGTTATATGAAAATACTACATTAATATCCAAAAGTTTAAGTACATTAGCAATGCCTAAAAAGCCCGGGAAAAATGGAAGTACTAAAATATTTTTTGACAAAGTACGAGTGTTAATATTGACACGATAGAAAGTTCGTTTTGCCTTGTTGAGACAAGATTCCATAAACGCAGATGGATAACACAAATCACTTCCAATACCGTTGATTTTTTCCAATTCGGCATCGATGTATTCCGGACTGGCGATCCCAAGGGCGCGGAGAAACATTGATGAAAATATGGCCTTCTTAATGGGGGTATCATGTCCCGAGTAAAAGTGTACGTAGGACAAATTGTTTGTCGTTTTCCGATAGATACTAAACTTAAAACCTGGGCTTTCCCTATGTACACGCACATCCAAAAATGTATTTTTATAATCCATTTGATCTTGTGCTAAAAATCGATATTTTTCCTTACAATCTGTACGCCTCATTGGTAATCCTTTAAGGTTTTAATTTTTAATAATTTTTTATTATTTTTACTTCTCTGTTTATTGTATATATATGTATGTATGTATGTATGTATGTATTTGTATATATAGATATGTATGTATATATATATATATATGTGTGTTTGAGTGTATGTATGTTATTTATTTTTTCTTTTTTTCTTTCTGTAACCTATATATAGGCTTAACCTTTTTATATACTTCAGTGTTCCTGAGGATGTCATTAGACGAAAGCGCTTGAGCACCATTTTGTGTTTCCTTTCCTTCGTGGTTTTATTCATCATAAATATTTTTCACGTGTTACCTTCGTGAAATAATTTTCATATATATATATATATACAGCCCCTGTCCAAATTATTAGACTCAGTGGCTGAAAATTTTCTTTAATTAAACAACCTACATTTTGGGTATTTTCCAGTTTATATTCATTTTTACATATATTAGGAACTTCTAAATTATTTGCTACTTTCTTCTTAACATAATGTGTGAATGTAGATGTGTGCGTCAGTCTTGAGGGGGGGGGGAATGTGGGTGATAAGGAAATCTAGCCTCGCACATCATCTGTAACTCCTTGTGTTGTTTACCATTTATTTCACTGATTGGATGTTGTTTCACAAAGAAGCTAAAAGTTGCTTAAATTAATATACTTTTTTATGCTCTATTATAGTTTAGTGTGTGAAATTTTAACTGTACCTTGCTACTTTTCAGATTTGTAGAGTTATTTTCTTTGTTCTTCTTCTAATTGATAATATGACCCGATTGTGTCATATTACGCCATGTAAAAAGGCGCGGATTAGTGGTTTATTGATTACCGATACTTTTTCACAAAGAGAGATAGCACGTAAACTGAATGTGTCTCCATCAAGTGTCCGAAGAATCTCGTCAGTCTCGTCAGTGAGTCTAATAATTTGGACAGGGTCTGTATATATATATATATATATATATATATATATATATATATATGTGTGTGTGTGTGTGTGTGTATGTGTATATATGCGTATATTTATGTGTACATATACAGTATATATGTGTATACATATATGTCTGTATTTGTGCTGTATATTTTTATTTTTTATTTTTTTCTCTTTACTTGGCTCTATGTATGTACTCTTAGATCTGTGAATGAAATCATTAAGTTTCAAAATACAATAACACGAAATATGTGACAGTGGATACCTTCTTAAACGAGCCATACAATAACGGAAACATATCTATTTTGAATTTAAATATCACAAGCCTTCCAAATCACTTTGATGAATTGACGGCCAATCTAAAATTGTTGCAATATAAATTTACATGTATTATATTGACTCAGACTTGGTTAAATGAAAATAATAAATAATTTTTTAATATACTGGGCTACACAAGCCACCATATATGAAGAAATAACGTTTATTGCGAGCATAGTTACAACTTTAACTTCTAATCATATCAACAATAACTGCATCATTGCGAGAGATTTAAGCATTGATCTCGCTAAAATAAACTCCACTAATAATGCTAACTTCTTCTAAAATCTCGTTACCGCAAATGGCTTTAATTTAACTATAACTAACCAACAAGTCCACTTTATTACACCAAATCTGGATGCGATCTTCCCTTGACTGTACGTCAGGTATACTCCTATTACACATTACGGACCATCTGCCCACATACATAATGCTAATTAGCCATTTACAAATACAGGAGAGCAAAAAATTGACTATAGACCCTGCACCTATAATAATAAATTGAAATTTATCAGAGATATCAAGTTTTGACTGGTCGAGAATAACTGAAAGTAACTGTGAAATAGGAACAAAATTCCAAACATTCTCAAACACACTAATGGATATATTTAATATTAATTTTCCTATAAAGTCGAAACTCGTGTCAAAAAAGAACTTTAACAATCAGTGGATCACTCCAGGCCTCATTGTAAGCATAAACCTAAACATTCTCTCTAACTATGGAAGAATGATATTATCAATGAACAAACATATAAAAATTATTATAACAAACTAAATTCGTTCATAAAAATTGCAAAAGCGGACCATTATTGTTTTAAAATTACCGAACAAAAACCTAATCTTAAAGGATTATGGAATACTTTAAAGGTCCTAGTTAACACCAAAAAAGAAAAGACAAATCCCGTAACTTCGTTCGCACAGGATGGAATTTCCTACAGTGATCCCAAAGACACGGCCAATTTATTAAACAATTTCTTTTCGAAAATAGGAAGCAATACGGCCGCTGCCATTCCAAAATCAGATAGTCACTACCAACAATATATACCACAACTCACACAAAATACTTTCTTCTTTAAACCAATTCTGCCAAACGAAACATCAGTTACATTAACAAAATTAAAAAATAAAAGCACTGATATTAGTTTAATTCCATTGAAAATATATAAACTAATATCAGATGATATAAAAACCTCACTCACAAGACTTATGAATGAGTCAATAGTACAAGGTGTATTCCCTGATCACCCGAAGATAGCCAGGGTTTGTCTAGTATTCAAATCAGGCAGCCCTGATTCTCCATTCAATTACCGGCAGTAGCATGACCGCAAAATGGACGAATGCAATGTAATTGCAAATGTTGCAATGAGTGCCAGTGCCAACCCCAGTGCGAACTCCCTCCCCTTTGTTGCAAACCCCCTGCCCCAATACCATCCCCAGGGTGCCAAAAAAAAAGGGGGAGGGGAACTCCCCCAGCAAGCTGGGGAGTCCACCTGACCTCTTTTGGGGAGAAGTTGGGACGGCCTCACACCCCAAAGGGAAACCTAACATAAGCCTTAACCTTAGAAGGAGAGAGGAGAGAGTTCTTTATTCCACCGGAGTCCGTCGCATAATGAGCGTCCAGGAGCCCAGCATCTGATATATAGAGGGTCTGGAGGTGCCAGTTACCACTTATTTACTTATTTATTTCTATAAGGAGAGTTGGCAGATACCACCATTTTAATAATTTATTTATATATGAGTTTCCAGAGACTCCAATATAATTTAATTATATGCAGGGTTACCAGGTTGCACCATTTATTTTAATTACTTATTTATTAAAGGCAAGAGTAACTTTCTTCTTATATTTTCCGAACTAATTAAAACACATTATTTATTTATTTAATTAACAATAAATGAAAAATGCAGGATAGGGTACCCGGGTCAAATAATAAACAGCATGCGACTAGCCTAACCGGGTCAAAAGGAAGATCAGCTAGGTGTGCTACGCATCTAATAATAAAAGAAATATACAACTCTTTATATTGTACATTATTCCGAAAACATAATCTATAAGAATAATATTTAATTTACCTATAACTCGAGAAACCTGAATAGGTCCATTTACTCTAAAGCCAACCGAAAGTGTCTATTTACTTTTGTCATTCATCTCTTATACAAAATATCTTTGAAATCAGCATTTCTTTTAGTCCAAGAAAGAAAAAATGCCCGAATTTTTTATTCTAACGAAGGTCAAGCTTTTCACTCCACCTTAGACCTACAGCTTAACGGGGAATCCGGACCACCAGCAGCCCAACGTCTTAACCACTAGGTCACCCAGGGTACCCATCTATCTACCTACCAACCAATTGTGCAGAAGGATGATCGCTTACCGCGCGCCGGCTGCAATCGTCGGGTCTCGCTCGATCACGGAACCGATGGATTCATAGTTCGCGATGCTAACCACCTAGGTGTGACTTTGAATGAAAAACAATTGGCTGAAAATACAAGCAACATAATATACCACACTTTATATATATATACACATTCTTAAATAACTACAGGAAAAATTTTATATTAAGCAATAAACATTTTAGCTAAACTCGCCGAAAGTGTCTATTTACATATCAATCCTTTCTATATACCTTCTATATTTTTTATGAGAGAGAGGGAGAGAGAGAGATAAAGAGAGAGAGAGAGACGTCACTAAGCTCCTTCAGATTTCTTTTTCTGATTATTCGGACGAAGATACAGGTAAGTTAGTAACATTGGATGTTTACCATACGGCAAAGTCCCCATCACCCTTCCATTTCGGCCAATTAATTTTTTAAAAATAATTTTCCAGTTTCAGGTGATTGTAAAATCCTTCATATATGTATATATATATATATAATATATATATATATATATATATATATAATATAATATATATATATACAGGGTGGGCCGAAAGTCTGGATCCATAGGAAAATATTTATTTTAATACATACTGTAAATTACAACAAATGGTAAATACTTAAAATGAATATCAACTTTAACTCGTAAATGCGTATCCGTGATACTGTACAGTAGTTCGTACTCCAGTATAAATACTCAAATACTTTTTTATTTCAGCCCAGAAATGGCTTCGAATCTAACAACAGAAGACCGGGTAGAACTTGTGCTCATGTACGCAAGACAGGGCGCTACACACAGAGAAGTTGCTACCGAATTCAATAGAAATCATCCTGATAAGCATCCAGTAACACATGCGACTGCTGGCAAGTTGTTTAAACGTTTCAAAGAAACAGGAAGTGTACATGATCGACGGCGTTCTGGTCGTCCAAAAACTGCAACTGATGAAAATACCTCTGCAATGGTATGTGAAACTTTAACGAATAGTCCAGTAAAGTCAACAAGAAGATTATCAAATGAAACACGCATCTCGAGAACGTCAATTCGAAAAATTATTAAAAATCATAAATTCCATCCCTAAGTGTCTCGATGTCAGAGGCCGCCAATTTGAGCATTTGTTATAATTTGTTGTTTATACTGGAGTACGAACCATTGTACAGTATCACGGATACGCATTTACGAGTTAAAGTTGATATTCATTTTAAGTATTTACCATTTGTTGTAATTTATGTATTAAAATAAATATTTTCCTATAGATCCAGACTTTCGGCCCATCCTGTATATACAGTAAATACTCGCTAAGTCGGACTATATAGGGCTCTAGCTAGTCCGACTCATTGAAAAGTCCAACTCATCACGAATTACCCTAATTACCCCCCCCCATTTACCCCTAAAGAGGCATAAATACTCTCAAACCTTTTAAGCTTGGTGAGTCCAATACAATGTTCAAAATAAACAAAATAAACATTAAAAAACAATAAAACTTTGTTTCACTTACCGTTGCGAGAATTATTTTGAGCGCGAAACACAAAAAATTTTATTGTTTACCTTTTCGTACAATACAATATTAATAAAACACTTCACTTAGTAAAAGAAACAAAATAATAATGCCACTTGACATAGGAAATAAAACACTTCTCTCAGTAAAATAAACAAAAGAATAATAGCACTTGACAGAGGACAGAGTCCGACTCATCCCGAATTCCGACTCATCGAAGTCCGACTCATCGAGTATTTACTGAATATATGTGTATATACTGTATATATATGTGTATATATATATATGTATGTGTGTGTATATATATAATATATATACTGTATATATATATATGAATATATATATATATATATATATATATATATATATATATATATAATATTATATTATTATTATCACAGGTAGGTTTAAATTTGGATGTTTATTATACGGCCAAATTCCCATCGCCCCTCCATTTCGGCCAATTAATTTTTTTTAAATTATTTTCCAGTTTTAGGTGATTGTAAATCCTTCATATATACAGAGCTGGGCAGTATTTAAATACATTTGTATTTAAATACGTATTTAAATACATTTGTGTATTTAGAACTGTATTTATAAATACAGTGTTTTTCATGTATTTAAATATAGTATTTAAATACTTTAATGAGTATTTAAATACAATGTATTTAAATACTCAAAATATAAAAATGTAAATACTTTTACTGGTTTAATACACGTTCTGTACTAGCACAGTACGACGCGTCGACAGTGTAGTACAGCATGGTTCATGTTTCAACGTGTCAGTTCAATCAGTTGTGTGCCACTCTTAGTCGAAAGCGGTTGATTTCTTTATCGTGTGCGTGTCATGGCTTAGTGAATTAGTGAATGCATATGTTAAAATTTGTATGTATTTAAAATGTATTTACAAATGTATTTAAATACAATTGATGTATTTTGTATTTAGTATCTAAATACATTCGTAAAATGTATTTAGTATTTAGTATTTAAATACATTTCTCCCATGTATTTAGTATTTAGTATTTAAATACATTCAATGTATTTATTGCCCAGCTCTGCATATATATATATATATATATATATATATATATATATATATATATATATTATCACAGGTAAGGTAGTAAAATTGGATGTTTATTATACGGCCAAATTCCCATCGCCCTTCCATCTCTGCCAATTAATTTTTTTAAAATTATTTGCCAGTTTTAGGTGGTTGTAAAAGTCGCTAAACAATTTCATATATTTATATATACATGTGTGTGTGTGTGTGTGTATATATATACATGTATATGTACATATATGATATATATATATATATATATAAATAAAATGATAATAAAACAAATTATAAATAATATTGTTTTTGGCTCTAGAAGGACGCAACAGTTCGATGGAATTTAGATTGCGGCAGATCGGCGCCTGGTCAGTTTGTTTCACGCCTCAGAAAAACAAATTTTATTTTCCAAACAAAACTTCTCTCTCTCTCTCTCTCTCTCTCTCTCTCTCTCTTTATTTCTCTCTCTACGAATCTGTTTCATTTCTGAAAGAAATCTATGGAATGGATAAGTTATATTTGTCACGTCCCCAGAATTCGCGGCTCGTCAAATTACAACCCAATGGGTGGAGCTTGAGAACGAGCCCAGGACCTCTGGTTGGTGGGTAGTCACCCTTCCACGTTATGGCCTATTCAAATTTCACCGACGGCCGATAGAAACTCGCGATTCGGCTATTGGGGGTAGTTACAATTAGGACTGCGTATATAAAAGGGTGCATTTTCATTTGGAATCCACGACAGTTGTATTTATTAAAGAGTAACTACAAAAATATATCGCCATGAATCATTCACAACAGCTTTACTGCTCCCCGCAATTGTTTGAAGACGGAGACCTCTACGCAAGGGCTACACTCCACCTTTTCGGAGCGGCTGACCGGAAAGCCCTACTTTCAACGCAAAGCATTGCAGAAATTTGTGACGGAAAGAAAGAAACAAGCGATGAAGTGGACATTGAAATGTAAGTAAATAAATTAATTTGTGATTCGTGCTATGTATCTATATACATCGTTTCATTCAATGCCAGTGTTAATTAATTTATAAAAAGCCATAATAAATGCAGATTGGGAAACTAGCTTGTGATTTAAACGGAAGGCCGGGCTATGTATATATATCGTTTCATTCACTGCAAGTGTTATAATTTATAAAAAGTTGTAATAAAACGAAGTGAAAGGATATTTGCCCAAGGGTCGAGACCCGGTGCTGGCAAACGATGCGTAGCACACCCAGCTAATCTTCCTTCCTGATAACGTCGTTTAGACAGTGAATTTTATTATGCGATGAAGGTGTCCTTTGAAAGTGAAATTTTATTACACGCTTGTTTCCCTGCGCGTGATAACTTAAAAATTTATAGAAAGTTCTACAGATAGGGTTTTAGAATGACCAAAACTTTAAAGAATTACCTGCGGACCAGAGTTCGAGAGCCGTTGCTGACAGACGATGCGTAGCACACCCAGCTAATCTTCCTTTTGACCCCGGTTAGGCTAGTTGCGTGCTGATTATTATTTGACCCGGGTAACCTATCTTACATTTTTCTCTTATTGTAACTCTCCCCTCCTATATATACATCGCGGTGTCCTGACATATAATTGCATGTTTACTACAGGCTTTCTGTAATTAATGTATTCTAGTAAGTATTTAGAGAGTAAATTTTGTTTATCAAATATTTACGTTTAATAAATTTATAGAAAGTTCTACAGGTAGTGTTTTAGAATTACTCAAACTTTAAAGAATTCCAACGGTCCTGGGCTCGAGACCATGTGATGGTAGGCATTGCGTAGTATGCATAGTTAGGATAAAAGTATTTGCGGCGCTGTAAATTACTGTACTGGTAACGCCTTCCAACTCTCTCTCTCTCTCTCTCTCTCTCTCTCTCTCTCTCTCTCTCTCTCTCTCTCTCTCTCTCTTTATATATATATATGTTCCCCTGTGTGTATTTTGGTGAAAAACAATAGATTTTTAATTATTGTCCATTCTGTGTTTCCTTAGTGCCTATTTCGGCATATATATATATATATATATATATATATATATATATATATATATATATATTAGGCCGGGTCGAAATTTTATATTGAAAAGGTACATATCGTGAGGAGTTTCAATGGAACACAGAAACCCCCTCATAAATTATTTTCGCTGTTTAAAGCCTCCTACCCCTGGCACAATTTTTCACTTTTTGACCTATATTGAAGAATATTCCATTTATACGAGACTTACTCTACATTCAGGTTTTTTGATAACATAAATCTTTATTAACGTATAATATTTTATTTAATAATGTACAGTATTAGGAAAATTAATTAAGTACAACAATATATTCAGAAGAAAACATTAGAGGCATAATAAATGTGCTAAAATTCAATTCACTTTTTCATTGTTCATTAACCTTTGGTTAACCTTTGGTTAGCTTCCGCCCGAATTGTTCATTCTGACGAAGGTCAAGCTTTTCACTCCACCTTAGACCTACAGTTTAACGGAATCCGAACCACGCCCCATCAGCAGCCCAGCGTCTTAACCACTAGGCCACCTAGGGTACCCATTTATCTACCAACCACTTTCTTTATTCTGTGGAAGAATAAACAGCTGGGTTTTGCTGCGCGCTGGCTGCCGTCGGGTTTCGAATCCGGGGCCGATGGTTTCGTAGTCAGCGATGCTAACCACTACACCAGGGGTGGGGAACCTGCGGCCTTAAGGCTGCATGTGGCCTTTTGGGGTACTAGTTGCGGCCTTCTGCCTATTTGACATGCAGAATTCATACCGTACGATAATGGACAGCAACTGATACCCCTTTAGGGCTTTAGGCTATTTCATTAGATCATGGTTTCAGCTTCACTGCTTCTTACACATACAAGCCTTCTTTATGGCTTGAACAATAGGAAATATGGCAATGCTGCCAGTTGAAACTGGCAGCGTTGCCTTATGGCTTACGCCCTTACCTATCAATGATCAACTCGACTGGATGACAGTTACTGACGATTCTCCGATAGTGACACGCACGCTTGTTTCCTTTAAAACTGTAAATCTTTGATCAATTTGTGTACCATTTTTATTTAAAAATCTTCTGGTACCCCAATCATGTCAAAAACTGTGAAAAGAAAATTAAAGGAAGAGAACAGAGAATTCCATGAAGAATGGGAATTGCAGTATTTCATAGTTGCTGAGAAAGATAAAATGATGTGTTTGCTCTGCAATGCTATAATTGCAACAGTGAAGAAACACAATGCATATCAGCATTATGCAACTCATAAGAACCACAAGTATGCTATATTGGAAGGAGAACCCTGAAATCTGCACTTACGAAGATGAAACTTCAAAAGCAGCAACAACAGCAAGTATTTAAAACGATGTCAGGCCTAGGGACTGAAATCACTGAAGCAACTTATAAAGTAGCATATATACTTGGAAAAAAAGGTAAGCCATATAGTGATGTGGAAATCATAAAAGAATGCATTGTTGAAGTTGTAGCCTCTAGATTCAGACAAGGTTAACAAATACAAACAACTACCTCTTTCAAGAAGGACCATAACTAATCGGCAACATGAATTAGCCCTCAATGTAACTGAACAACTTCATACAATATGCCAAAGCGAAAATACTTATTATTCGATTGCCTTGGATGAGTCCACTGATATTACTGACTCAGCGCAAGTGTCATTTTTTATTCGTGTTATAACTGCAGATTTTCAATGCTACAAGGAGTTACTGGCTTTGGGTACCCTTGCGGAAAAGACATGTGGAATTGACATCTTGTCTCTCTTCAAAGAAAAATGCCGTGAAGCAAAACTGAATTTATGTAATTTAGTAAGTGTATGCACAGATGGTGCACCTTCCATGAGAGGAAAATGTGCAGGATTTGTTGCGCTACTACAAAAAGAACTGCTAAATCCAGATAGCTTGATTTCCTTTCACTGTATTTTATATCAACAGAATCTCTGTGCCAAATCTACTGTTTTAAGTGACACATTAAGTAAAGTTATACGTATTGTGAAATACATTAGAGCAAATGCATCACGACATCGCCAGTTTCACAATATGCTTATGCTTGATGATGAAATATTCAGTGTGGATCTTCCGTATCATTCTAAAGTGCGCTGGTTGTCACAAGGGCAAGTCTTTGAAAAACTTTTTTCTTTGTGAAAACAAACCACAAGATTTTTTGAGGAACTCAATGAACCATGTGAATTGTCAAAAAAGGATTTCTGCAGAAATACTGCATTTTTGTGTGACGTAATGTCAAAGCAAAATGGCCTGAATATTTCTTTGCAAGGTATAACTAAATCCATATATGAAATGTGGCAAAAAATCCAGGCTTTTCGGAGGAAGCTACGCTTTTTCAAAACTATCCTTACCCGATCGGAACTTTCAGCTGAACACTTCCCTGAAATGGCAAAGGTAATTGATGAAGAAGATACAAGCAAACCATTAAGGGAATGTGATGTGAAAGAATACACAGCTGTCCTAGACTCCCTGATTGAAGAATACGATGAAAGATTTGAAGATTTTGAGAAACATTACTTCACACTGAAACTAGCTTTCCAACCACACCTGGTTGATGTCTTCAAAGCACCTGAAGATTTACAGATGGAGTTGATTGAGATATTAGAAGATAATATCCTTAAGTCTCTATTTGATACTAAGAAGGATCCTGTTGAAATATGGAAAAATGCCGTTGAGTACCCACGTCTGCTCCAACATGCTCGTCGAATGTTGTCTTGTTTTGGCACAACCTACTGTTGTGAATCAACATTTTCATATGTGACTCAAATCAAAACGCGCTTGAGATCTCAGATGACGAATATTCACCTGGAGGACCAACTAAAACTACAGTCAATGATGTTGGAACCAAACGTACAACTCCTGTCCCACAATAAGCAGTCACAAAAAGTCATTAAATGGTTTATCACTTTTTCACTTAATATTAACATCATTTCACTTAATATCATTTTTCACTTAATATTAGTTCTATTGTTAATTATTTCCCCCCAAAAATAAATGTGCACTTGCTGAATTTTTTATTTATTATAAAAGCCCTCACGTATTATCAAGTTTGATTTAAAATTAGTAAATATATAGATTGTAGACTAAAATATGACATTTTGTTGTACTGTATATGTTAAATTCTCAGCATGCGGCCTAATAGGGTCTTGGGTAAATGAAATGTGGCCTTCCAATGAAAAAAGGTTCCCCACCCCTGCACTACACCATCAAAAGGGAAGAAATTTTCAATATCATTAGGAAATTTTATTTCATGTTTCTTACTCATTCCATTGGACCTTCCATTCAAACTTTGGCAGTTTTCGCCTTCGTTCTAATGAGTTTAAGATAAACTTTTGACGGTTGTCATATCCTATTCTTTCCTGACATGCCTTTGTTACTAAGTTCACTGCCCTTTCCACGCTTTGACTGTGGCATGGAAAAGAAGCTATCTCCAGTGACTTACATCGAGCCTGTAGTAGCTCATCGTCGCTAAAATTGTTTAGCAGCGGTGAAGGAGTAATGATCTCTTTTTGCCAATCGATCATTTCGGTGTAGTCAGTAGATTGGAAATTGAGGGTTCGAGGCAACTCAAAGTTTCTGGTACCTGAAAATTCTGTTCTTGAATGGATGATTTTCTGAATAGCTTGCTCCCTAATTTCTAGTCTCTTGTCAGTTACCATTGATGAGTATATTTTCTGGGTGGGCAAAGTAGGCGTTATTCTTTAATACTAGTTCTACAGTATGATTGATCTACGTTGTTAATCTAAATTTTAAAGCAAGCACACTGAAAGCCAAAAGTTATATGCACCATCAGTTGCATTAGGATGAGATTTTATCCAGAACCACCATGGAGCATAGAACTGCATAATCATCTTGACTATATCTTGAAGGTTTTTATCGGGATTTGGCGTTGAGATATATATAATCGAAGGACCTTGTTGGCTAGAGATAGCCAGCAAGCATGGTGAAGGATATCTGGGGATCGAGTGGACAGATCTTGAGAAGTGTCTCCAGTTTGCACTGCCAGACACATATCATAGAGATATCTTTGATCACTGCTTAGCTCCTTTACAACATTTGCTGGAATTTCTTTAATGTTTCCCTCTGCGCGAGAATATTTGACTACCTCCAATTTTGTTAAATCTGTTTTCAGTTTATTCCCAGTTGAACCAACAAAAGTATTTGGACCTGTTGTTTTACCATCGATGGCTTTGTAGACGTGCATAAAAGGCAGCTCATTCAAATGCAAGAGGCACACCAACCACTGCACTGGTCTGTTAAGATTAATTTCAACCATTTTTATGGCTCCACCAAATTTTCTTGTATTTACAGGAGTACCATCACACAGTAAAGCTTTGATAGTATCTGTGCTGTTCGAGTCTGTAATAATAGTTATCAACTCTTTTGCTATGCAGCGAGCAGTTCCATTATCTGATGTGACATGGTTTACATAGATGCTTCCAGGTTCTTTCACAATAACATAGTGTTCTTCTTTTATCTTTCCACTTTTAGTTAATGTGTTATCTTTCCTTCCATCAAATCCAAGGCATTCCATCTTCAGATTTTCGGATTTAGACCTAAAAGTATTTGTTTCACTCATGAGATTTCTTTCTCTTTCTAATTTCTTTCTCTCAAGCTATGCGATCAATTGGTCCTAACTGATTTTTTCTTTGTTTTTGACCCACAAGAGACTCCCATTCTGCCATTGGTATTTTATCTTTACAACTGCAAGATTTCCTATCAATTCCCTTATCATAGCATTCACAAGATATATCAAACATTTCATCATACTGAGCTACTTTTAAGGCAAAACTTTAATTTCTTCGATGTAACGGCACCTTGTTCAATTTTGAGGCTTCTTCTATTAGTCGACTGACTTTAAGATAGATACCTTTGGTGTTAATGGAAGGAAAAGAAAATTTCAACCAAATGTCTTCAATATCTTTCACAACAACCCTGTAATAATCATTAGCAGTTGCTGATCCTTTTGGTAGTGTCTCACAACATCTGCTTTTGAAGGAGTCATGACTACTGGGAATTCCGTAGGATATCCAAAGGCTGCATTTGAGGACTTGCTTCTAGTAGTCATAGTTTACATTCAGAAGTAAAATCAAATTATATGTAATTTATAATTTATGATCATTCAAATTATAATTAAAGCAAATGCAAATTATTTCTACTTATCTGAAAAATTATTTCTATTTATCTGAAAAATTATTTCTATTTATCTGAAACAAAAATATCAAACATTAAACAAACAACTTATCATGTAACATATAACAACATTAAACATATGCAAATATGAAGGTAAAAAAGGGAGGAGGGGCATGTGATAGGGGTAGTAGGGTAGCACATGCTTGATTTTTTAATATTTTGTTAAAGTGATAAAAAAAACCTTCTCACATAGGGTACTTTTTAAGAAATAACATTTTCTCCCATTTAAATATATGCAAATATGAGGGTAGCATGGGTAGCACATGCTTGATATTTTAATATTTTGTTAAGATAAAATGAAACTTCTCACAGTGTGCTTTGTAAGAAATAAAAAATTTACCATTTTCGACCCGGCCTAATATATATGGTGTGGTTGTATCATAATAATACATTTCTACTCTTCATATTTTATTTTAAATGTTTCATAGCGGGTATCCTCAATTATAGACTAGTTTGCATTAGTAATGAGCTAGACTTTCTAAATCATCATGGCCAAAGCTGTGAGTCTGTGGGAGGACCTGCGGAAAGACTTGGGCCCTGAGAGGACTTCTGGGACTGTCGAGAACTTCAAGGCCAGTGTGGGGTGGTTCGAGCTCTTTAAGGGGCGGGCTAATCTCCACAGCCTTCACCTCACGGGTGAGGCGGTGAGTGCAGATGAGGCAGTGCTCGTGCCTTCCCTGAACTCCTGAAGGCGAGGGTTGAGGAGGGAGGATACAGCCCCAAGTAAGTGATTAACTTTGATAAAACGGGGCTGTTTTGGAAGAAGATGCCGTCTAGGACCTTCCTTGCCAAAGAGGAGAAGACTGCCCCTGGATTCAAGATTGCAAAGGACCGTCTCACCCTGATGTTGGGAGGTAATGCTGAAGGGGACCTGAAGCTGAAGCCGTTCGTGATGTACCATTCTGAGAACCCCAGAGCGCTCAAGGGCTACATCAAGGAGCACCTCCCAGTCATCTGGCGTTCGAACCCGAAGGCAGGGATGACGACTGTGTTGTACCAGAGGTACGTGGTCGGCTACCTCTCGAAGCGATGCAGGAAGTACGCCAAGAACCTTGCCAACCGGTTTCTCCTAATCCTGGATAATGCGCCTTCACACCCTCCATGCATGGATGAATGGGCTGACAACGTTGATGTGTTGTTCCTCCCCCCAACACCACCTCACTCACCATGAACGGTGTGTGGCGGAAGGTGTGGCTTGAGTGTGTCCACGACTTCGCCGCGCTCGAATGGGTGGAGACCATTCGGCACGACATTGTTCAGCTATCGCAACAGGCTGGCTTCGACGAGGTGGAGGAGCTTCTGGACTGCCACGCACAGTAGCTCAGCAACGAGGACCTCATCCACCTCGAGCAGCAGCGAGCACTGGAGGAGTCTGAGGTAGAAATACACCAGCCGCCCAAGTCGCTCACAAACGTATATATATATATATTATATATATATATATATATATATATATATATATATATATATATATATATATATACACGTTTGTCTTCATCGTTACACACCCTGACTTCAATGTTACACGCCCACAGGGAAAAATAAATATGCGTGTAGGACGGTAAATAATTTTAATGCATTGTTTAACCATACGTATAGAAATAATCATAGTATTAATTGGGATGGCCAAAAAATTCGTTTAAAAAATAGACACAATTGAAAGAAACATTCTAGTATGTACAGTGCTTACAATAAGTCTCGCGCCTCTGTCTCGTCCCAAGCTAGTCTGTTAGGTATAAAATGGGCGGTCCTTATGGCAGAGGAGGTGTGTTCGGATTGGTGCACATAATTGCTCTAACCCCATCAATGACGTCCATTATTACGTCACTTCTGCTACATTTTAGTGTTTAAAATACAAATGATTAAGAAGCAGAATGACCAAGTTTCGGGATGTTGGGATGGTTATAGAGCAATCCTAGTCATCATAATATTAGCTAGGTATTACATTATACCGTTTCAATATATACTGTAGACTATACAGAAAGACTAATTCAGCAAATATCCCAAATCATGGCATGATACCTAAGTTATTTTGACGCAGGTCTAAATTATTTGCTCAAATGCAATGATTGATATTAAGTAATTGTTGGGAATTGTTGTCAATATTGTTTGTGATACATATCCTACGTGAAGAATCTAATGACCAAATTTCTCAGTGAACCTCTCACGCGCTCGCATTTCGAGGAAGTCACGGTCGTCTCACTAATAGATAGTTTATGCATTGTTTTAAGTGGTAACCTATTCCATCTTATGAAAGTCATTTGTCTAAAGCAGTGATGCACAAACCCTGGCCCGCGGGCCAAATGTGGCCCCCACGGGTCT
The DNA here is from genome assembly GCA_023014485.1 of Bathynomus jamesi. NCBI lineage: Eukaryota > Metazoa > Arthropoda > Malacostraca > Isopoda > Cirolanidae > Bathynomus > Bathynomus jamesi. The sequence continues at coordinate 158,535 of JAJOZX010000144.1, read as the reverse complement.
TTTCAATTCAATGAAAAAGTTAGCTACCCAAAGAAAAATCTGAAATATTACCCCTGGTTATTATAAAAAATAGAATATCTCTATATCTGGCCCCTACATATAAAACAGATGGTTGGTTTAGCCCTCACATGCAAAAAGTTTGTGCACCACTGGTCTAAAGCAAGACTGGTGGGCCGTGAATCAGAGAAATTTGCATTTGATTTGTTCATCGTAATTATTACGTAATATAGTATACTGTATATAGTAGTATATAAGAGTTTATTGATAGCATATCATATGACAATTCCCATAAACATGTGATGGCCTCGATGTTGCCAGTTTTTATTTTTTTCCTGAAACTATTACCTTCTCATAGTTTGTTTCAACAATGCATATATTATCATCTCCACGAGCGTAGACATTGCAAGAAAAGATTCTAACTAAGGATAAGTAAAGTTCTTTCATGGTCACAATATATACTTTTATAGATGTCAAACATAAAAATATAATAAAATTCTATATTAACATAAATATATATTCGATACACATTTACGTCATGGCTTTAACATCAGTATTTCGTATAGCTTCCTCCGGCATCAATAATTTCTTGCAATCGTTGCGGCATAGAAGAGGCCAGATTGTAGGGAATGTTTGGTGTTCGACGTAAGCTCGCCCAACTATTCCTCGTGTGAGCTAAAAGTGCTTCAGATGTTCTTTCATTGCGTTGCTCCCATTCGTTAATCATTATTGCCCAAAGGTTTTCAATCGGATTCATATCAGGAGAACGTGGTGGCAGAATTAGATTAATAATCTCTGGCTCCCTTTCCTCCTCCCTTCGTAATTCCCCACCCAACCTCGTTTCCTTCGACATAGCAACGCTTACCTCCATCCTCATTCCACTTCCTTCATTAAACCTATTATCGCTTTTACTGTCCCTTCCTTCCATCCTTCAATGCCAGCGTTCTTAAACCTAGCACATAAATTATATAATATGAAGTCTAACACCTTAGATCTCTACGCATTCATGTTACTTGAAGACGCCTGTGTCTTTGGGAAATCTAAGTGTTGAGAGTGGGTTTGAGGGGTAGTCTATAGATTATTACAGATGACCTTCAACGCTCCAACTATTTAAAAATGATTATTTATTACGCACATCATATGGCATAATACACACATGAATTTAAGTATCTTACACTATATGAATGGAATTGAATCCTACCAGAGTTAAAAAGTCGCAAAATATGATAGATTAGTTTGTATTAAGAGGTTACTAAGAGAAAAGGATTTGGGATAGAGCGGAAGGCAGAGAGTATATTTTCTCGAGTTTCGGTTATTATTAACGTTATATGGATACATTGCCATGCGGTGTGATCAGAGAGAGAGACAGAGAGACAGAGAGAGACAGAGACAGAGAGAGAGAGACACACACACACAGAGAGACAGAGAGAGCGCTTTTAAATCACACCTTTTAAATGGTTTGTGGGTAAGGGCTTCAGGTATGTTATTTTAGTCCAGGGTAGTTTATGTGAAGGTGTTAACGTAACTTGCACTTGGGACTGTTAATTGTAAGACAACTACCATAGCTGGGACTGAGACACGTTATCCCCTGCATACTCTATATATATCTATATACAGTATGTCTCTATATATAAATAGATAGTGATCGACACAATGATAATGTGGACGTCATTGATGGAGTTAGAGCAATTATGTGCACCAATCCGAACACACCTCCGCTGCCATAAGGACCGCCCATTTTATACCTAACAGACTAGCTTGGGACGAGACAGAGGCGCGAGACTTATTGTAAGCACTGTACATTCAAATAGCGAGTGATTTTTTAAACACGTGACACTTTCAAAGGTTTGTATTTTTTTTTATTAACCGAAATAAGAACATGAAATTTTTACTGTACCTTCTCTACACATGGGGAGTTAGTACTCTAGTGCAGCGTTCTTCAACCTTTCTTGTACTGCGGACCCCTTATCAAAATCTTGATATTTTTGGGGCCCCCGTCTCAAAAATTATCTTTTGCATTATGATTATGTAGCATATAGGCAAACTGAGGTATCCAGATTAGTATAGTTTTTTAGTCTTGATTTATACTTCAAAGTCGGAGTAAAAATGTAATAAAAATGCGTAAAACTTACCGCTGTTCTGTTTACATAAAAAAAAACAGCATAAAAACAGGGAAGGGGCTCATTTGTGCCAAAAAATCACAGTTCATGAATTGGAAACATAAGATGGTCGTAAAAAAACAACACTTATAGAAACTTTAAAGTTTCAGGTAACCGAAAATGTTATCGGTTAGAGTTCAAAATTAGCCACCACAAAAAAAGGGAAAAAAATTTGTTTTACTGAATATAATCTAATCAACTCACGGACCCCTTAAGCACAACTCACGGACCCCCTGTTGAGAACCGCTGCTCTAGTTCAAAACATGCTGTATGTGGTGTTATTAACTCTTTTCACACAAACAACAAAATTTAGCAGTACTAAATGCAAAAAACTTCACTTTTTTCTACGTGAAGGTCAAAATATGATAATTAAAACCCACTCTAATCGACAGAGTTTATTTCCACAACAGTTTCGATGCCCACTGGCATCCTCTTCGGGTGGATACAGAAAAACGAATGAACCAAAAACAAGAGGTAAAACAGTCCAGGGACCATTAAGAAATTCGCACCTAGGTTAGATCCCGTTCTCCCGACACTGGAAGGGCATTTTTATTAAAGGGACCCGCTTATAAGTACATTCGCACAAATTTAAAACTATCCTCTTGTTCTATACATACAGATTCTATTATTTTTTTACATAATTATTACATTTATAATCAAATTTATTACATTTAATATTGCATTATTATTTATTACAGAAATTATAAATTTATTATTACATTGATTATCACGCCAGCTAAAATAATCGTGTTATAGATTGGGAATCAAGTAAGGTACTTTATAAATGTAATAATTATGTCAAAAGAAAAATAATAGACTCTGTATGTATAGAACAAGAAGATAATTTTAATTTGTGCAAGGTACTTATAAGTTGGACCCTTTAATGAGATTCTTGGTCAAAAAATCCTTTACGGCGTCGCGTGAACGGGTTCTAACCTAAGTGTGAATTTCTTAAAGGTCTCTGGATTGTTTCCTTACTCGCTTTTGGTTCTTTTTTTTTTTCGGTAAAATGTAAATGGAATAATAAACGTAAATGTAAATGTAATAATGGAAGTAATAAATGTGGAAATAAATATAAATGCAATAAATGTAATAATGTAATAATAAAGGTAATAAAATAAATTTAATAATTAGTGTAAAGGTAATAATAATAAATGTTAAAAAACGTAAATGCAATAATAAATGCAGTAATTATGTCAAAATAATAGAATCTGAATGTATAGAACAAGAAGATAGTTTTAATTTGTGCGAATGTACTTATAAGCGGGACCCTTTAATAAAAAAAAAGGAAGAAAGAAAAAATGCCCTTCTGGGGTCGTGGGAACGGAATCTAGGCTAGATGCGAATTGCTTAATGATCTCTGGATTGTTTCCTTCTCGCCCTTTTCATTCGTTTTTCAGTTTACAATTTTTGTATAATAAACAACAGTGTAATAATCAATGTAAAAATAAATTTATATTTTCTGTAATAAATAATAATGCAATATTAAATGTAATAAATTTAATTATAAATGTAATAATTATGTAAAAAAATAATAGAATCTGTACGTATAGAACAAGGAGATTATGAAAATAAAAACCCACTCTAATAGACAGAGTTTATTTCCACGACAGTTTCGACGCCCACTGGCATCCTCCTCGGGTGGATACAGAAACACGAATGAACCAAAACAAGAGGGAAAAAACAGTCCAGGGACCGACCGTTAAGAAATTCGCACCTAGGTTAGATCCCATTCTCCCGACACCGGAAGGGCATTTTCATTAAGTACATTCGCGCAAATTTAAAACTATCTTCCTGTTCTAAACATACAGATTCTATTATTTATTTTTTACATAATTATTACATTTATTATTAAATTTATTACATTTAATATTGCATAATTATTTATTACAGAAATTATAAATTTATTATTACATTGGTTATTACATTGTTGTTTATTATACAGAACTTATAAACCGAAAAACGAATGAAAAAAGCCGATTAGGAAACAATCCAGAGACCATTGAGAAATTCGCACCAAGGTTAGATACCGTTCTCCCGACACCGGAAGGGCATTTTATTACAGGGTCCGCTTATAAGTACATTCCCACAAATTAAAACTATCTTCTTGTTCTATACATACAGATTCTAATATTTTGACATAATTACTGCATTTATTATTGCATTTACATTTTTTAACATTTATTATTATTACCTTTACCCTAATTATTAAATTTATAATATTACCTTTATTATTACATCTGTTGCATTTATATTTATTTTCACATTTATTACTTCCATTATTACATTTACTAAAAGTGAGTAAGGAAACAATCCAATCCAGAGACATTTAAGAAATTCACACTTAGTTTCGAACACGTTCCCACGACTCCGTAAGGGATTTTTTGACCAAGAATCTCATTAAAGGGTCTAACTTACAAGTACCTTCGCACAAATTAAAATTATCTACTTTTTCTATACACACAGATTCTATTATTTTTCTTTTGACATAATTATTACATTTATAAAGTACCTTACTTGATTCCCAATCTATAGCATGATTATTTTGGCTGGCGTGATAAAAAATGGCATTATTAGTATTACAACTTCTGAAGGCATATTTGTGTTCTTTAATAGGGGTTTCAATATTTCTTCCAGTTTCTCCCACGTGCGAAGGTACTTATAAGTTAGACCCTTTAATGAGATTCTTGGTCAAAAAATCCCTTACGGAGTCGTGGGAATGTGTTCGAAACTAAGTGTGAATTTCTTAAATGTCTCTGGATTGGATTGTTTCCTTACTCGCTTTTAGTAAATGTAATAATGGAAGTAATAAATGTGGAAATAAATATAAATGCAACAGATGTATTAATAAAGGTAATATTATAAATTTAATAATTAGGGTAAAGGTAATAATAATAAATGTTAAAAAATGTAAATGCAATAATAAATGCAGTAATTATGTCAAAATATTAGAATCTGTATGTATAGAACAAGAAGATAGTTTTAATTTGTGGGAATGTACTTATAAGCGGACCCTGTAATAAAATGCCCTTCCGGTGTCGGGAGAACGGTATCTAACCTTGGTGCGAATTTCTCAATGGTCTCTGGATTGTTTCCTAATCGGCTTTTTTCATTCGTTTTTCGGTTTATAAGTTCTGTATAATAAACAACAATGTAATAACCAATGTAATAATAAATTTATAATTTCTGTAATAAATAATTATGCAATATTAAATGTAATAAATGTAATAATTATGTAAAAAATAAATAATAGAATCTGTATGTTTAGAACAGGAAGATAGTTTTAAGTTTGCGCGAATGTACTTAATGAAAATGCCCTTCCGGTGTCGGGAGAATGGGATCTAACCTAGGTGCGAATTTCTTAACGGTCGGTCCCTGGACTGTTTTTTCCCTCTTGTTTTGGTTCATTCGTGTTTCTGTATCCACCCGAGGAGGATGCCAGTAAGCGTCGAAACTGTCGTGGAAATAAACTCTGTCTATTAGAGTGGGTTTTTATTTTCATATTTTGACCTTCACGTAGAAAAAAGTGAAGTTTTTTGCATTAACAAGGAGATAGTTTTAAATTTGTGCGAATGTACTTATAAGCGGGTCCCTTTAATAAAAATGCCCTTCCAGTGTCGGGAGAACGGGATCTAACCTGGGTGCGAATTTCTTAATGGTCCCTGGACTGTTTTCCCTCTTGTTTTTGGTTCATTCGTTTTTCTCTATCCACCCGAAGAGGATGCCAGTGGGCATCGAAACTGTTGTGGAAATAAACTCTGTCTATTAGAGTGGGTTTTAATTATCATATTTAGCAGTACTATGAACAGAGTATCTGTTGAAATCTGAGAAATTTCTTGTTCAATTGATGCTTTCAATTCTTTTATTGTGTGCGGATTCTATTTAAACACTCTACCTTTTAATGCCCCCCCACACGTAAAAGTCACACGGGTTAAGACCTGGTGATTTTGGTGAATATGATATTCCTTAATCATAAATCGCGCAGGACATCTGCTGAACACGACTCTTCCGTCGAAAGTATCGTGTAAGTATCGTGAGCTGAGAAGACATCACACGAGGGCATGTTCCGCACTAGGGGACTCAATTGAGGTTGAGATCAGGAAACTTGGGAGTTTTTACCCAAGTTAAGTAGAGTTAAAATTGAATAATGATGAATTAAATTATAAAAATTTTAAGGAAGGAAGGGATTTGATAAAGAAAAGTTAACATACGAAAATAAAAGAATGTCAATGATTTAAACCTACAGGCCTGTATGAACAGAAGGTTGGAGATTGCAAATACTTTTAATTTTTTATCCAATTTGTGTAGACCAAGCCTGTAGTGATAAAGTTGTGTCTGTGATTGAAAAAAAGGTATAACTGTGTCGCCTTGGGGAGGAAACAGAAGCTAATGGTGCATATTGCTCCTGAAGAATCATTCGCCGGGACTAATAATAACTGGGAGAGTCTACAATTCAATCTAAAGAATATAGCTTAAACAATGGGTATGGATTTCGATATTCTTTGAACTATGATAATACAGAGCATGGTTGCTTTTAGTAATAAACTATGATAATACAGAGCATGGTTGCTTTTAGTAATAAACTATGATAATACAGAGCATGGTTGCTTTTAGTAATAAACTATGATAATACAGAGCATGGTTGTTTTTAGTAATAAACTATGATAATACAGAGCATGGTTGCTTTTAGTAATAAACTATGATAATACAGAGCATGGTTGCTTTTAGTAATAAACTATGATAATACAGAGCATGGTTGCCTTTAGTAATAAATGATGCATGGAAGCTTTATCACTATATTCACCTCCTATTTAATTGGCAATGCTGCTGCGAGCTACTCATATCCTGAAATGGGGGTATGGGCGGAATGATGCTCCGAGTAAAAATATAAACCTTTTCATCCTACTTCCCCTTAAGCTGTGATTACGATTGTCTTGAACATTAATTACACTGTACAACAGTGAAAAAAAAACGGAAATGAGATCGTCATTTTTATGACTAATTATATGGTAGATTGCGAAAATAACACTCATTTATTTGTATCACCCACCGATTTTATGAAAATGACCCTATTGCATTGTATCATTTTGAGAACCACTGGTTCTCTGAACGCATCTTTTACATTTTGCTCAGTCATGCCTATGTTGTGGTGGTGGTGTTCGGCTCTGTGTTTCCACTTTGATTTTATGAAAAATTTCTTTCATTAATCAATTAAAACAAAATTGTCAGCCATATTTTATCATAAATCGGTGCTATAAGTGAGTATTATTGAATAACAGCTATCAAATTATGTATATTTCACCGACAACGTCTATATTGTGTGAAATTGCAAATTGATCTATCATTTTCTTATTTTACAGGTTTCTATTGATGTTATGCTACAATGCCTAGAGAGTGCAAAAATTCGCCAGACAGTTTTTGTTATATTTGTGGGACATTAACGTTAAAACAGTATAAAAGGAAGTTGACTTCTCATGTGAAAAAGCTTTATGAATTATACTTCGCATGCAAAGTTGGTGATCAGGACAAGCACTGGGCGCCTCATATCTGCTGTGTGAAATGTACAAGCTCGTTATCTGCATGGTTCAAAGGCACCGGTCTTGGTCTGGGATTCGGTGTCCCAATGGTATGGAGAGAGCCGCTGGACCATTCAACTGATTGCTATTTCTGCTTAACGAACATCACAGGTTTGAATCTTTTATTTTTCTGAATATACGTCAAATTTGGTGTTTTTAGCACATTTTAGCATATCCTGCTCTGCATAATGTATTACACAATTATGCTATCTTAAGTAGGCAACAATGTCTATTGTCTCGCATTACAGGTTGCAACAGAAAAGGGAAAAAGGCTATAGTCTACCCAAATCTTCGTTCTGCTATGCGTTCTGTGGAACATTCTACAGATATACCTATCCCTCGTCCTCCAGCTGAAATGCCAACCGATAACACAGACGCTGACAAATCGGAATCAGACGGCGAATGCTATGAAGCTCAAGTCGAGTCCAAGAAAGAACAACATCTCATCACGCAGCCTGAACTCAATGATTTGGTCTGTGATTTAATACTTACCAAGCAACAAAGTGAACTGCTGGTCTCACATCTACAAGAATGGAATCTGCTTGCGGAAGACGTACGAATTACAGCATTCCGAAAGCGCTCCTTGGATTTGCAGGAATATTTCACAATGAAGAACAATCTTTGTTATTGCATTGATATACATGGTCTGTTCGATGCTCTGGGTTTGTGCTATGAACCGAATCAGTGGAGATTGTTCAGTGATGCATCTCTGTACAGTGTTAAGGGTGTACTGCTACACAATGGGAACACAATGCCTTCTGTTCCGATCGCTCATTCAGTCGTCTTGAGAGAAACGTATGACAATGTTGCTTTTATTCTGGACTGTATAAAATACAATGAACATGAATGGCTTATCTGCGCAGATTTGAAAGTTGTGGCTATTCTCAATAGATTGCAAACTGGCTATACGAAATACATGTGTTTCCTATGCAAGTGGGATAGCCGAGCAAGGTCTGAACACTACATACGCTCATTATGGCCGCCGCGAGACAATTCTTCACCTGGATCTCACAATGTTATTCACGAACCACTAGTACGAAAGGAAAAGGTTATCTTGCCGCCACTTCACATAAAACCAGGGCTGATGAAACAATTTGTAAAGGCGTTGAAACAGGATAAGCCTGCCTTCAAATATCTAAAGGAAAAATTCCCAAAAATAAGTGATGCCAAGATTAAAGAAGGCATATTCGTCGGCCCTCAAATTCGCCAACTCATGCTAGACGAACACTTTGAAGCGGTGATGGATGAGGTTGAGTTGGCAGCCTGGCGTGCATTCAAAAACGTGTGCAGCGGTCTACTAGGAAAGACTAAATACGACAACTATGCTGCACTTGTGGATCAATTTATCAACTCATACCAACGTCTCGGATGTAAGATGTCATTGAAAATTCATTTTTTGCATTCACATCTCTTTCTTTCCGGAAAACGCATCTGCTGTTAGCGACGAACAAGGGGAGAGATTCTACCAGGATATAGCCACAATGGAGAGCCGATACAAAGGGAAGTGGAGTCCTGCTATGCTGGCCGATTTCTGCTGGAATTTAAAGCGTGACCAACCAGAAGCATCACACAAACGCCAGCATAAATACAAATAATGAGTTGAAAACAGTATAATACGAGAGTTTTATGTTAATTTTGTGCATATATGTTGAAGTGTAGCAATAATAAAACTGTTCCAAATGATAAAGCCTATCTGTTTATCAATATATTCTTATTTTTTGGTATGAAGATTTTAAGCAGTCATTAAGAATGACCGAATGTTATTCCCGTTTTTTTTTCTGAACCGAAAATTTGTTGTACAGTGTTATTAATGTATATATATACAGGAATATGAAGACCAAGGCGACTGTTTAAAACATTTATTCCAATGAGACATTTCAAATCTAACTATCATACATTCATTATCAGCAAATCTTAAAAGCGAATAATTAATTGCATAAAAGCAATAAAAAAAAATCCAGACGGAGTTACAAAATAAATGTAAAAAACGGAGCGAAGCTCACCGTGTGGAGCGCGAAACAAAAAAAAAGTGCAAAAAAAAACTTCCCTACAGACAAATAAAAATTAGTTGGTTTATAACTATACAATATTTAATTTTATGGAAGCACTCAAATCATTAAGGGACGGACGAGGTTGTTTAATGTACAGTCCCCTGCAATAGTCCCGGTCCACCCCTGTATACGGTGTATAGCCCTCTCCGAGATGTGGTAGAAACGCATGAGGAGAAAAAGGGGGAACAAGGGTAGCATCCGGTCAAATCGAGAGGTGGATATCGTGTTGTGTGTGTGTGTGTGTGTGTGTGAATACTCCCACACTTTTTTTTTTATCCTTGAGACACTGCCCTATATATATACCGCTATCACATATGCTTTCCATCATTTTCCAATGCAACGTATAAAATAGATAATATTCTTAAATAAAGAAAAGAATAATATGAGTAACAATTGTTATACAAAGTATGTAATAGTAATATTGTTGCAATCGACTATAATTTATACAGAAAAGGAAAGGGACACTTCTTAAATTAGTAAAAAAAAAAAAAAAACACGATTATCTCGATTATGGTATACCTAAATATAAGAAATGACTTAGCTCGTTTATGCTAGTGGCGTAACTTGGACGGCCCAACCCAGACAATACGAGGTATGCCCACCAACACATATTATAAGGGGGCAAGGAGTGGACACGTGACCTGCCACTTTTGGGTATGGGTGCACCTGTACGGCATTGGAGAGCTGGCAGAAATTAACGGGAGGTTTACAGCCGACCATTATTTAGAGGCACTGGAGGAGGTGATGCTGCCAACCATAAGGACATACGCTTTGCCCCATCCTGAGCGGATTATGTTTATGCAGGTAAGTGATACAACTAAATTATTTTCATTACACAGAATATGCTTTCAAGAAAATTAATTAATTAAGGTCAAGCAGTGTATATTTTAAGGTAATATGATTAAAGGAGGCCATTATTTAATGTAGTTTTATGTAATTTTAAATGTATCTTTATTTTTATTTATTTATTTAATTATTTTTGCGTCCTCTTAAGGCAACTTCAAAAAAGTATGGATGAAATGTGAACTCTGAAGTTTTGCTAACTTCTTTTTACAGGATGGCTGCCCCGTTCATAGTGCCAGGATCATTAGACGGGGGTTTCAGGAACAACGAGAGGTCGAGCTGCTAAACTGGTCAAGCAAGGGGTGTGACCTAAACCCCCATTGAAAATGTGTGGGAAAATGTGGTTAACGCTTGGAAGCCTGGGCAGGAGCGGACATCTCGGCACCTGCTGGAACACACCATGGCAGAGTGGGAACTTTTCCGCACGAAACCACAAGTCATCTACAATCACGTGGCATCTGTTCCAAATAGGATACGAGAGGTCATTAATAATAATGAGGGATGGACCAAGTATTCAGTAATTGTGTATAATAATGTTATGGTTGTGATGTAGTAAATACATATTTATTTACTTGAACAATTGTCACTTCCTTATAATTTGAACATTATGTTTTGTATGTTCTTAAGGAACTCCCTAAATTTACTTGATTCATGTTTATTTTTATAATAAAAAATTGAACTATGTTATCATTATCTCTCCATGGATAAACCTTTTTCTGGATAATCATTTGTTGATGATACATGCGACTTTAAACAGAAATGTTATTATCTGAAGGAAAAGTCGACACTACAACTTATCTTACACCTTAACTATAACATGGCCACATCAAAATCCTATGATTGAAAGTTTTTAAAGTACCCCACGTTCGTGAAATAACATAACTATTCTCTTTCCTAACTTTAGGAATAACGCATGAATAAAATACATGGTTGTCCTAGCATTACCACCAAAACTACAGTGAACAACATATTTATTCAGTCATTAGTTTTCAAAAAATAAAAGTATTACTATAACAACACATGAGAGTGGAAGGAGGAGAGTGAGGGAGTGAGGGAGTGAGGGTAGGAGACTGGGGTTTAAGAGGGACTGCGTTGTTACCACATCTCGGAGAGGACTAAACAGGGGTGGAGCGCGAGTATTGCAGGGGACTGTACATAGATTCCAATACTCTCACATTAATAACGTTAACAGAGGATGACAAAACAGAAAAATTATTAATATTAAAAGTATGATTACAATTAACAGAATGATTACGTATTGCTGACAATTCTGGACTAGACATGGGTCGACCAGTCCTATGAAAGACACCTCAGTGCTTATCAGTAGAGCCCGGATGTTTAGGCACTAAAAACCCATAAAAAAGGCAGGCAAATAAGCAAAATAAACATTCAAAATAGGCAGTAAAAAACAAAAAAAGACATTCATAAAATTGCTTTAAATAAACGTTAAATCCAGAATAATACCTTTATATACGCATAATACATATTACAAAGCCCTTAGTGAACAAAACAGTAGGTAATGCAAATATTAGTTACATATAATAATCTAACAATAATTTCATTTAAAAAATTAGTTTAATATAGAATAATACCATTACAGACGTGTAAATATACATATTACAATGCCATTATAGTGAACAAAACAGTAGATATTGAAAATGTTGGTTACACAACAATGACACGTATTTAAATTTTAAAAAAAAATGTTTAATAAAAAAAATACTATTATGCACACTGTTTCTGTTATACGTATATACAAACTTGATCTTCGCGAAATGAGGAATCATCACACGGAACATTTGAAAGGTATATGGACATAACAGAAACTGATAGGTCTATTTTAGGACTCTAATGTAATAATACTAGAAAATAATGGGAAAAAGGCAAATTGCACAGTTTATGACGAAAATGGCACTTTTTTCTATAAACACCAAAATAGGCAAGGAAAAGGCATTTATGGCATTGTGCCTGAACATCCGGGCTCTACTTATCAGTTATCAACCCTCTGCTTCAATTGTAGGCACGTTTGACCTATGTAGCGAGTATTGCAACTCGCGCACGAAAACCAGTAAACAAAAGAGAATCTCATAGAAATGGGGAGTCTCTCTTTATGGTTAAAAAAGGTGAAAAGGCTGTCATTATTGAAACTAAGAAAAACAAATTGACAATGAAGAAAACACCTATTAATTAAATTCTTAAGCATACTAACTAATGTAGAAGAACCAAAAAATGACAACTCAACATAAACCTTAAGTTTAGGGACCGTCAAAATTGCTTTGGTTGATAAACATTATTCAAAAATCATGAATCAAATGACTCAAATTATGACTCAAATTCGAGGGATAAAGATTGAAAATAAAAAATGATTTAAGCTATTCCATCTCCCCATGAAGTGAGAACCAATCAGAAGAGATTCTAAAAACTCGAATAATTCTAAATTTTAAACGAGCAATTTTAAAATTAAAAGGAATTGAACTAAAAAAAATGGTACCAAGTGGAGTAGTGGTTCTCTTTCGATAAACTGAAGTGATAAAAGAGGACGCATCTCGAGCGACAAAACACCGAAAAAATGGCAATTTATCATTCGTCTCAGTTTCTATTTTAAATTTAATATTCTGATGACGAGAGTTCGTGTACTTAAGAAACGGAGGAGCATCATCTTCGGGTTTAAACATTATAAAACAATCGTCCACATAACGTTTGTAAGCAACACGAAGAAATTGTAAGGGACAATCATTTAACCAAATCTGTTCATAATGGTATAAGAAGACCAAGACGGCTGAACTTGATCTTCGCTTCCTTTCGATTTGTAAAGCTTTTCACTGATGGTGACCCTCACTCGGGGTCGAAACGTTTGTAATAAATGTTTGGAGCCATCGTCTTGGTCTTCTTATTCTTTACATATGCTG
>JAJOZX010000144.1:22500-142500 GCA_023014485.1 Bathynomus jamesi | reverse complement strand
GGCAGAAGGGGGCAACTTTGAACATTTCCTTTAGGTTGTAACAAAGAGGGGTCACACTGTAGAGATCTGTGAATAAATGATTACAAAAACATACGGGGGTTTCACTTCATATTCACTCTCATTAATACAACATCTTAAATGTATTGTAACATGGAAACTATGCAGAATCTGACATTTTACCATAGAGACATTGTGGTTTAGAATTATCCAAGGATTTCATCCTCCAATTTAATGTACTCTTTGCTGAATCACCCTGTGTATATATATATATAAAATGATGTCAACAAAATTTATGTATATAAACGAGTAGAATTTCTCCAGTGATTATTCTGATTCTTATTCTGATTCTCATTCTGATTTTGTCTAATCTGACTTACAGGCTGAGCATTACCTGTAACATTTTAGCAGTAAACTACAGTAAGAGAATATCTTTGTCTTCTCCTTCGAGCTTTGCTTTCTTCAAATTTCTCGATATGCTGCAAGAAGAATCGGGGAACCCTTAGAGAATTTAGTAAGCTTCACAAAATCATCCGAGCCACTACAAGAAGAAATCGGAGAGTACAGTAGTATAAGAGAAACTACTGCGATTCCCTACACGGTACCAGCTACTCCAAGGTAACAAATCCGATGCTGCCACCTAACCAGAACCCCCATCAACCTCGAACCGCCCAAGGCCATAGACGGAGGGGTTAACAACTGGCGACCTCTGCAACCAGGACTCTTCCAGTCTTTTAGACCCTGGAACTAGAGTCAACATTCAAGTAATTGTGGACACATCATTTGACCGGCGTGTCACGCCTTCCAGTTCTTCAGGTCTATCATTTGACCGGTGTGTCACGACTCCAATTTCTTCACGCCCATTCTTCGTCCAGGAACAAGTGGCCAGCAAGATACGTCTTCAGGACACGTCTTCAAGGATTTCGCCCTAGGAATCTTCAACTTCAATCTTGTTAAGTACAGATCTCTTTTTCAAATTAATTACTAGACGTTTGAGAAGTCAGCATAATTAACAGTTAATAATTAGTATCAAGCTAGAATTAACACAAAACAGTGAACAATCCATACACCAGTGATACACTTCTTTTTATTGAAACCGAGTTATTTCCACTATTATAATTAGCATAGAATAATTTTATTTAATGTGCCAATCATGATATTACTGTACATTCATGTACATTTGAGTGAATTTTTGTTTACATTTGTTTACAATTTTTCCAAATTTTTCCCTAGTTAGGCAATTTGTTGTGCATTTATTTGTGTATTTCTTAGATAGAGTGGTTAGGAAAGCCACTCAAGAGATCATTCCATAGATTGAGATTGGTCAAGCAGACCAAATTAGAATACATTAACAGTACCTTCACATATGAGCGATTCAGACGGTGTGCTTTCTGACACCGAAAATTCCCCTACACCCATTTTTCCACCTATTTCGCGACCTTCAAACTTATTACCAAACACGCAAACTTCAGATCAAGCACAAGCCAACATGTCTCAAACCGCTCCCCAGCATACATTAATTTAGGTTGACTTTTAAACCTTCCCCATACTGTCCTAATTTTTAAGGGAACCATAGACAATAACTTCGTTGAACCGCGCGTAAGACCTTGGATTGAGTCTCTAGAACAGCATTTCTTACGCGAGAACATCACAGATGATGACAAAGATTAGAGAAACTAAAAGGTTTATTGACCCTAAAGAGGGGAATGCCCATGATACAGTTACATACGTCCCATCCATTAGCGAAGCTACAACTTGGGACAATTTAAAAAAAACACTTATTAGAATTTTACAAGGAAATAACACTCGCACAACCTTTGGCCACATTAGAAGCTGTCTTCCAAGCTAAATGGAAGAAAGAAGAATACGAAGATTTAAATAATTTTATTACACGAACAAATAAACTCGTAGGAGAAGCCCTCCAAGCCGCAGAAAATGCATGCAACATTACATTCACTTCACAGCAAAGAAACCTAATAGTAGCAGCATCCATTTACCAAAACCTACCCGTAGCACCTAAAAAGAAATTTCAAGAGTGTCTAAATAGTGACAAACCAGTAAGCGAAGTCATAAATAAAACAAGGGAACAATACCCAGACTTAGCAAGCCAGAACGACCGGAAGGGTAGAGACCCACATACACTACATTCAACAACAACAACAACAACCCCCTAAATCTAGGCCGATGCAGGGAACACCACCTCAGACACAAGCTCCACAAACCCAGAATGCACGCCCTCCTCCTCAGTGTTTTAATTGTGATAGTTTTGGGCACATGATGAGTCAACGCTATTATCCCCCGTATTGCTCCCACTGTCATGAACATGGTCATCGCCTTGGCGACCGACAAAAATGTGCTGACAAAGCCCCTGCAGGGTACAGGCCCCACTTCCAGAAGTCAAATCACCAACGCTCCCAAAAGCCCTCCAATTCTCGGAAACCAGTTAATTCCTAGCCTCAACAGAACCACCCACCAAACAGATCACCACCACAAGGTCAACCACACTATTACCCGATGTCCAGACCCCAATATAATCAGCAAGGTCGGATGGTCCGGTACGTAGAAGGACCTTGAAGAACCCTTTTCCCCAGAGTACAATTTTCAAGAAGACCCTCCAGTGTATGGTGATCCCATAGCATATGACTCAGGTCCTCCCACAGAAGTCAGTTCAAGTTCTTTTTTAGATCCCACTTTGGAGGCAGCAGTTCAGCCTCCTCCCTCCTAAATGGCAGTAATAAACCCAAATACACCCATAAACTACCCAGCAGGATAATAGGTGCGAACCTTCTAGATTTAATAATAAATTGCAGCAAAAATAACCGAGATTTAACCGCTCTCCCAGATACAGGAGCACATGCGATATTAATTAAGAAACAATATGCAGATGAGTTACAAGAGAGTACAGATTATAAATATGAAATTAAGGTACCTTCCTTCCATCTCAGAGGAGTTACAGGCACACCCATAACTACATATGGAGAAATCGAATTATATTTAAAAGTTGGTAACGCGGTATATCCAACAAAATGTTGTATTGTGTACGCAATAGCCACCTTTCAGACCGATATCTTACTTGGTATGGATTTCTTCAACCGGAATCGATGGGAAATTTACCCTGCCGGAAAATTAGTTAAGTGTAGAAATAGCACACACCCTCACCATGAAAATAATAGAAAGGTGCCGCACGTTCAGCCTAATGCTAACAGAATCAGTTTAGTTCGGTTTTCTGAAAGAAATAGGAAACCCACGCCAATTTATAGCAGTTCAGGTCAGTCGGTTGCATCCAGAGGGACAACCGCCACAGAAATCAGCCAGTTTCTAGTCAGCCAGTTTCCAGTCAGCCAGTTTCCAGTCAGCCAGTTTCCAGTCAGCCAGTTTCCAGTCAGCCAGTTTCCAGTCAGCCAGTTTCCAGTCAGCCAGTTTCCAGTCAGCCAGTTTCCAGTCAGCCAGTTTCAGTTAACCTAGCGGTTGAGATTCGAAATTCAACCTAAACGTTTTTTCAGCCAATAAGGCAAATTTTAATCTCAGAACCAGAGTCAGATTCACAATTTTTCATATGCCCGACGGAGTCATAACAGTAGCACCTTATGAGAAGATTCGTTTCCGAGCGAGAGTAGTAAACGGTCAAGGGAAACTATTAGAGTCAGATCGTACTCTTATTACAGAGAAAAGTAATTTCAAGAGCGATGTTATTGCCCAAGTTCTTAGTCATAGTCAGAATTCAGCTATCCTTGTTGTTTGTTTAAACAAAGGAAAAAGCCCTATTGAATTAACTTCAAATCACAGAATAGGAACTGTTTACACAGTAGAAATAAATTCAGATTTCCCCACCAGTACTATAAATCGTGTTTCCAGTTCCTCAAGTTAAACCCTTTAGCATTAATTGAAGAATATAAGAAATGCTTGGAGGACTCCCTTCAGGAGTCACCAGCCTTACAGGATCCCAAACTACTGGAATCACTTCTCGATTTCCTGATAAGAAATAGAGATGTGATTGCCTTAAAAGGAGATCCTCTGGGCCGAACTATGATAATTTGGTCCCTTTCGAAATCAAGCTGGAACCCATTCCAAACCCATCTTTATTCCTTCCTATAGGGTTCCACATTCCAAATTAGTAACTATTGAGGAACACATCAAGGACATGCTGTAGCAGGATGTCTTTCAGCCTTCAGCTAGTCTCTGGTCCGCTCCTATGATTCTTGCTTCCAAAAAGGACTGAACATCTCGCCCTTGTATAGATTTTAGACGCCTAAACCATATTACCATCCCAGACCGTTTCCCCTATTCCAAACATGCAGGAAACAATTCAATTCTGAACGTAGGGAGCGCTAACTTCTTTTCATCCCTCGATTTAGCATCCGGTTATTGGGAAATGGAGGTCAGTCCCGAATCTCGGGCATTGGCTGCTTTTTCCACGAATCGAGGCCATTACGAATTCCAGGTTTTACCTTTCGGAGTCCGAAATGGGGCTTCTAATTTCTCTAGGTTGATGAATATAGTCCTTTCCGACCTATTAGGTGTCGAAGCTCTGGTCTATCTTGACAATATTACCGTTTATAGTTCAGATAAAAAAACACACTTTCAACGTCTTCAGAATGTGCTATCACGTTTGAGAAAAGCACACCTTAAACTGAAATTTGCAAAGTGCAACTTCTTACAGGAATTCCTGGTATACTTAGGATTTCTACTATCATCCACTGGAATTAAACTTGATGCAGCCAACTTGAAGCACTGGAAAGGTACCCTGTACCTAAAACCATCGACGACGCTCCTGCATTTATTGGATTTGTCGGATTCTATCGAAATTTTATCCCCCAATTTTCGAACATTGCAAAACCCACTACCAATTTTTTCCATAAAAATGCTAAATTTAATTGGGAATCTGATCACCAACATGCTTTTGAAACTTTAATCGGTAAACTAACCTGTCATCCCATCCTCCAATATCCCGATTACACCAAACCCTTTGTCATAGCCACAGATGATTCCTCCTATGGACTAGGAGCCGTCCTATTACAGGACGTAGATGGTGTGGAATTACCCATTGCTTATGCCAGTCAGCTTCTCTCTGGACCTCAACGGAATTATTCCGCTACGGACCGAAAGGCTGTAGCGGTATATTGGGCTTTGAGAAAATTCCAAAATATCGTCTACGGCTACGATATAACCATCAAAACTGACCATAAGCCACTCACGTATCTCTTCAAGGATAAGCTGCTTGAAGGACGGTTGAGTAGATGGGCTCTGTTGATTCAGGACTTCGCCGAAAAAATCATACACAAACCAGGAAAACTAAATTATTCCAGACGGATTGTCGAGACTTAAGCCCGACATCCAAGTGAATAAGATAGAAACCTTTCCTGTGTTCGACCACGAATGTTTGCAATATTCCCAACAACAGGACCAACACACCCAGAACCTTCGGGTTCGCCTTGAAAAAAAGGAACCACCTACGGTAAAAGAACAGTACAACATAAAAGATGAGCTCGTACATTTAAATGGGCGTGACGTTAGGTAATTTGAAGCCTTCAGGACTAATCCCCGTTTCGAGTGACTGATTAAAAATCTTCGATAAGGGGCCTACGATAACGTCTTTCAAATCTTTCAACTGCCTAGGATAAAAAGCGTCAGGGCCTGGAGCCTTGCTAACTTTTAACCTATCGATATAATGGGCAATCTCACCCTCGTAAACAGTTATTTCATTCAAAATAGTCTTGCTACTAAATGGAACGATATCGTCCACGTCGGGGACATTATTTACGTCTTCTACGGTAAAAACTGTCGCAAAAACGTTATTGAAAATATCCGCCATCGCCTGAGCGTCAGAAGCCAAAGCGCCGTTAACATCCACTAGAGGGCCTATGTTATCTTTTATCGGCTTACGATTATTGACGTATTCAAAAAACTTTTTTGGATTATGTTTACTATCCGCAGCTATAAGTATCTCTAAATTACGCTTAGCATTCCTAACATCTTTTAACCTGACGTCTAAGCTCGATATATCTATTAAAGTTAGCTGCCGTGCCATTGCGCTTATTAAGTCTATACGCTCTGTTACGCTCGTTTATGAACTCGCCTATTTCCCTAGTCCACCACTTGGGCCTACCATTTCTAGCGCGCTTGGGCCTACGAGGAATAAACTCCCTTTCGATATTCATAAAACTTTCTTTAAACGCCTCCCAATGCAAATTTGTGTCATTACCCATAAATAAGTTATCCCAGTCCACTACTCTCATCCTATCCGCAAAACTATCAAAATTAGCCCTACGAAAATCAGGGACTTCTATTATGTTACTATCCTTAGTGTTTTCTATCAATAGCTTAAACCTAATAATTTGATGATCACTAGTTCCTAAACTCTCGCCTACTTCTAAACCTTCGACTATATTTTCGCCGTTCGTCATCACCAAATCTAAAATATTGTCACCGCGCGTTGGTTCGGTAACTATCTGTCGTAAAAAATTATCCTCCATGAACTCAATCAATCTCAAACCTTCCTCATTACCAGTAAAAGTCTCGTAATTAACATTAGGGCAGTTAAAAGTCTCCGACAATTATACTATTCCGATTGTCAATAAAGTTACCAAGAAGTGAGTAAAATCTAGTATCGGTGTCGAAGGGTTGAACGGGAGGTCTATAAACAACAAAATTAAAACTAATACTACGCGCCCTAACTTCAACACATATCGCATTAATTGCTGCCGGAAAATCTATCTTAACCTCGATAGCCCAAAGGGAATTACGAATGTACAGCAAAACGCCACCACCAAACCTATGTAACCTATCATTAGTAAAGAGTTTAAAACCAGGTATATCAAGTTCCCCCAACAAGTCCCGAGTCACGGTATTTAACCATATTTCAGTGATAGCAACTATATCGTAGTTGCCGGAATAAATTATCGCCTTAAATTCGTTTAATTTATTTCTAATACTACTCGCGTTACAATAAAATACGTTTAAGTTAGTTTTACCACGGGCCGGCGTTTTAAACTATTTTTCACGTCGTGCCCGCGTTCCCTGGACCCACAACGTTTAAAGAAGGCTTCGACCTATACAGCTTTCGCACGTTTTCGTCATTTAACCTACCTAGCCTAGCATTACCTATTTCATTAAAATGCACCCCCATCTTTTATAAAAAGGCTAGGATCACTGAATTCGGACCACAGCTTTACGAAGAGTACATTTTCCTCAGCACAAATCTCTTCGAATTTATTATTAAAAAATATTGTTTTTGACGTAATCCTAAGACCCAAACCGTGCCTAGGGGTAATACCTAGAACTAAAGACCTATCTGACCTCGCCTTCAGGGACCTTATTGACCCCAATATCTCTCAAAAAGGTCAGGAACTCTCGTATCGGGCCTATACGAGTCGTTGCCTCCTACCATCGTCACCAACATAGAGTGACTGGAGGCAACGTCAATCCTATCCACTTCGTCTCTAACTCTGTCAACCCTGGCCTCTGGGAGACAGACCCTCCTCCTCTTGGTTGGATGCCGTTCAACGAACTCTTTGTCCATGTGGCGCACTAAAGAGTCCCCAATTAAAATAGTTTCCCCCTCATTCACGTCCGTTTCCAAATGGGCGAAAGGGTTCGAAACCTCGATAGGGGGTGGGATTCCTATCATCTAACGTACGCAGCCTAGCTCCACCCTTAACTTCTCTAAATCCCTCCCCATCTACTACTCTCGGACCAACCTTAACCCCTTCCTCAACTCTATCCAACCTTCCCGACAAGCTACCAAAACTAGAAACTAGGTTACGCACCTCACCCTTCAAATTACTAACGTCTTCAACGTTAGTATTGGTTCGGCTTTCGTCAACCGCAGCCCTACCCCTGCCCTTATCAAGCGTTGCAAGTCTTTCCGTTACCTCACGTACACTGCGTTTTATGTCAACTATTTCCTCCATTAACTCGCAAAAGAAACAAACTGATCTCTCGGTAATCGCCATAGGACCGCCGTTATAATCTTTAAATTCCGAATGCCACCGGTTTACCCTACACTTAACACTAGGCTGACCATACGTACCGTTTAGAACGGGACAGTACCGTTTTTTTTATGGGTTCTGTATGGGTTCTGTCACTGAAGAATAATTGTAAGCTCAATATGTTTATGTACTTACTTTTTCATGAATACAGAATATTACATAACCCCCGTCCCTTTTTTGCCATCCCAATGTCCCGTTTTTGTCTCAAGGAAATATAGTCAGCCTACCTAACACACGACGCTTTCTGCGACGGCACCGCGCAGTTAAAAATTAGTTTATAACCGTCACAAGTTCAAATTAAATTAAGCCGGCACGCTATGAAAACTTCTAAATCGCTAAAAACCACTAATATTCAATTACTTAACCCTTTCATACCCAAAATGTATTGAACGCCAATTTTTTTATTTTTTCAATCTTAATCTATTTAGAAGAGGTATAATTGAAACCAGAAACCTTCATTTTCAATTTTATTGTTATAGGAAGAAAATTACAAAATGGTCTTCTAAATGACCATTGGGCATATTAACTGTATAAATTCCTTGAAAAATATATATTTTTTTCCAAACAAAAACTTTTTTCCAAATAA
This sequence comes from Bathynomus jamesi, assembly GCA_023014485.1. Classification (NCBI taxonomy): domain Eukaryota; kingdom Metazoa; phylum Arthropoda; class Malacostraca; order Isopoda; family Cirolanidae; genus Bathynomus; species Bathynomus jamesi. The sequence continues at coordinate 133,929 of JAJOZX010000144.1, read as the reverse complement.
ATGTAGACATTCATAGAAACAGATTAACTCAGCTGACTTATTTTTTATGATAATCTAGAAAACAGTTCCTTTGTGGAGTAAAACACAAACCTATTTTACATTTAGTACACATGACTTTAGTATGTGCATTTATGCACTTTCTGCATCTGTTTGGTTTAGCAAAATATGCACCGGTTTATTGTCAAACCATTTTATGACAATGTCATTAGAGATTGTATCAATCATATAATCAAAGCTGCCTCGCCCATCTTTCTTCAGTTTAGTTGCTTCTGTAAGGTTACAGCCTTCCAGTCGATTAGGTCGAATAGTTGCAAGGGACCATATACCATCTTTTTTGAGCTGTCTACATAGTTCTATAGAACTAAACCAGTTGTCATAACACAATTTGTAATTTTTGTGCTTTGGTATGCTTCTGCTAGTTTCTTCACAAATCCTGAAGATATTCCCAGACTTTTATCAATATCTGGGCATGAGTCTTTGCCAGTACACAAATGGAAATTATATATAAAGCCACTTCCACCAGCTCGTGAAATAACTTTGTATCCCCACGTATGGGGTTTTGAGGATTGTACTGTTTGAAGGAAATTCTGCTCTTTGTAGGAATAATTTGCTCGTCTATAGTTTGGTGCTCTTCTGGAGAGATTTTGAGACAATTTTGTCTAACTGATTCAAGTATTGGTCGAATTTTGAAACACTTATCTGAGTTAGGGTCATTTTTACCTGGAATTTCTGCATTATTATTGAAATGTAGGTATCGTTTTATTTCTTCAAATCTATTCCTTGACATAACATCTGCTACTGGAGCAAACCTAGAACCACTTTTCCAGAAAAACCGATAAGTGGGAAAATTAATTACACCACCATACAGCAAGATCCGTAAATATGATGTTATTTCATCCACACTAATTTTTATTTCTTTGCCATCCCTTTGAAGAGCATACATATTCGTATGATCACAAATGTGTTGAATTAGTGTTTTATCAAAAAGTAAATGGAAGAAAAAAATTGGAGGTTTATCAAACCAAGTTTCATCAACATGTAAAGAATCTTTCCACTGAACGTTGTGTAAGAGTTCAAATTCCTTCTTTCTCCATTTTGGTGCATCAACTGACATATTAGGGGTATTGATTTTCTGTTGTTGTTGGGAGGGCAAAGCTGAATCATCATCACTACTGTCTGAACTTTCAATTTCGGCAGTAACATTACTATTTACCTGTAGATGACTTCTTTCAGCCATAAATGTCTGTTTATGAGCTATACAATTTTCATATTCATCCTCATCTTCATCATCAGCACTGAGTTCATTTTCCGATTCTAACGTAGGACATAAAATTAGTGAAACTGCTTCATCGATAGAGAAGACTTTCTTTTTTGGCAAGCATTTTTTGATCAGATGTTCATTTGTTCCACTAGGCGCCGGCTCATCCATTATCTGAAACAAGGAAAATAATTATATATATATATATATATATATATATATATATATATATATATATATATATATAATATATATATATATATATGCTTTAGCCACTATATTTATACAACGAAAGTACAAAGAATTCAAGAAAATATCCTACGCAATCTGAAAAAAAACGTTAGTACATTCTGCTCAATGGTCGTTTGAAATACCATAATTTCACCGTAAGCCTAATATAAAATTAAATATTTTTTTGCTTATAATTGTTCTAGTATGACCTAACTGTACCCAATTATAACATAAAAAACACAATAACAGTTATTTTAGCTGAAATATTTTATAGTTTACATATAATATACATATGTAGACTTACCAGTTGGATGAAATTCTGAAAACAGCGCTTGGACCACGTGTTGACACCCGCATGACGTGGCGGTAACTGACTCATCCACAATTTTATACGTTTAGTTGTCTCCAGCTTGAAGCTACCAGCCGTATGATGCAAAATTGAACTCTAATCTATCAGGGAATAGGGTCTAAACTTGGAAAAATTTGTAATGGTCTTCTGAATGACCATGGGGCATGAAAGGGTTAACTATAATAATGTGAATATAAACGCAAGTATATAAAATTCAAAACTTTCCAAAAGTAAAATTCTTAACAATATGCAAAAGTAGATGCAATATCAGAGAGCTCAGGAAATGCGTCCGTTCAGTACAGAGTCTGGCTGATGAATTTGATAATTTGAAGATAGCTGTCGAACAACACCTTCCCAAAAACATCTGCCAGGCGTTGGTGCCGCCTACCCTTCGAAAGATCGAGGTATTAACAAATCCAGCAGGGACCACAAAACCGAAGTGGTCACCGCCGAAACCACTACCCGTGACGAAGATTGGTACCTCGTAATACCACCAGTACTCGAGCCAATCTCTGAACAAGAAGAGGTCCCAGAACCGAGAGTCCCATCAGAACCAGACCCTGGAGAAACCGCTTCTAGAGAATCATTCAGTGGAACGCCTCCATCTCCACCATCTCTCCCATCTCCTCTGTCACCACCCTCACCGGTTGTTGATCGACGCACAGACCCTAAATACCAGCCTCAAATGCATCAACCACGTGAATTAGAACCATTACGAAAAAAACGAACACACTCAGAATCCGAACTTAATGTTCGACCGCCATTACCACCTAAACGAGGCCGACCACTCCGCACACAAACGCAAACATCCACACGACCACCAACAGCTCCATATAATTTAAGATGTAGATATAAATAAAATTGTTCCCCCTATAATTTTGAGATTACAATTAACAACTCGTACCCCTTTCTGTCTGAAAATAAATTCAAACCTACTATAGAAATCGTGAAATCCCCGATGAAACCGCTGACCATCCTACCGGGACTTAATGCTCCTAAATAGAATGATCAATTGGGTCGTTTTTAAAATTTGGGATGATACCCAGAATAACCTTTTACAAATACTGCAAACGGTAACAATTATTTTTCAACATCTGCCGTCAGTATTATCAATCTTTCACTGTTAGGTGGGGCAATGTACTATCCGAGTGTTTTGGCTCCTCTTGCGGGGTGAGACAAGGCTCCTTGCTCTCCCCTATGTTGTTCAGTGTGTATATCGACGGATTAATTGTTTCACTTAATGAGGCAACAGTGGGATGTTGTATAGATAACACAAGGATAAATAACTTGGTTTATGCCGATGATATGGTGTTAATAAGTCCCTCTGTTAAAGGTCTGGATCGGCTACTAAAAGTCTGCAAAGTGTATTCGCAGAAACATGATATTCTTTTCAATGTTACAAAAACTAAGGTTATGCAATTTCATCCTAAAAGCTGTGATCAGCCAGCTGATATAAGGTTTAAAATGAATGGTGAAGTAATTGATGAAGTACAAGAATTTAAGTATTTGGGTCAAATTATTACCAGCTCCTTGAGTGATGACTCGGATATAAGAAAACAATCTCGAAGCCTGTGTGCTAAAGCGAATATGACCACAAGGAACTTTCGATTCTGTACAAGTGAAGCTAAAGACACTCTCTTTCGTACTTTCTGCAGTAATATATACGGACAGCAACTGTGGGTGAATTATAAAAAAGGTTGTGGCAGAACTCTAAATTTGCTGTACAACAGGTCTTTTAGACTCTTACATACTGTAAATTACCCCCGAGATGCTCAGCTTCGCAAATGTTTGCTACCCGCAATGTCCCGAGCTTCCCTGGAGGTAACAAGACGTGCTCAATACAGTCTAATGCAAAGAATTAAAAAATCAACCAACCCGATCATCCAAGCTATCCATGAGTCCTGCCATTTGTCCTCTAAGCTATGGACTTCTTGGTACGAAAACGTCTGTCTGTAGCTCCACTTAACTTCGACATTACAGTATTATTTCTAATCAATTGTATATATTTCTATCCTTAGTATATGAACTGTCATTGTATTAATAATATTTGTCATATGGACTATAGTCTGCCAATAAACCTTTTCATTTTCATTTTCATTTCATTTTCATATATGATACTTTAGTTGCGAAGGCCAAAATATTTTATGATTTATATTTCGGCTAATTTTAGTTTATCTCCCTTCAATTCAACCTCTGCAGGCCAACTGACGACACTCGGGCTTCGAATCTGGTGTTTGGTTTCATTCTCTAATCTCAGATCCATAAAGCGACGACGATTTTGTAAATGCAAATTACATCAATCTTAAGATCCTTAAAAAAAAGAAGGAAGTGGGGAGGAAATTGGGAAGAGAGTCCTGAAGGATATATCGTAACAAGGTCACAGAGAATTTTAACGTGGGAGAAAGTCCTAACATATTTCACAAGAGAAAAAGTGATTTATATCACGGCATACACTTTGCTCTTCCAAAGAACATTTTTTTATAGTGTGTTCGAAGCTTTCTTTGAGCCACATGGCGTGTTTTCCACCTTTCTACCATTTTATTCATAAGAACTGAAAGGTACACGCAAAATTCAACTAACATTCAACCAAAAACGAAGCCACTTTGATGTCCTAATGTCTTTCCGTCAACAAAATTTTGGATTTATTCATTCGCCACCATACACCCGTGAATCTGGTAACTAATGGGCAATTACTCTAGTGAAGAGGTTTGTTTGAAAACTGGTAAGGGACGGGGCTTGGTCAGCCACATTTTGGCAAGGAAAGTAAATCTGAAGCTAAAAATGAAAATAATTTGAAAAGGAAAGAAGAGATACTGCAAAAGAGAAAAGTACCTTTCACCCACATATATATATATAGTATATATAGACTCGTGTGTTAACCCCTCCGTCTATGGCCCGGGTTGGTTCGAAGTCGACGGGGGTTCTAGTTAGGTGGCAGCAACGGATGTGTGACTTGCAGTAGTTTTCTTCTATATTACTCTCCGAGTTCTTCTATAGTGGCTCGGAGGACTCTGATAGACTTACTAAAAATGCTGAAGGTTCCGGACTCTTCTTATAGCGTATCCGGAAAGTTTAATGACTAAGTTCTTCTGAAGAGAGCAAGGCTCGAAGGATAAGATAAAAACTATCTTTTACTGTAATTTACTGCTAAAATGTACAGGTAGTGCTCAGCCTCTGAATTAGCTTCTGAATGACAATGGAAGATTTTTACTGGGGTTTATATACCCAAAAACTGCTAACATCATTATTATTAAATGCTAAAAAGGCTGTATTATCTTTGCACAATATTCGAAAATAAAGTAAATTTTTAGCTGTGGTAAGGCTTCAACGAGTAAACAAAATATTTGAAGACGAAACCTTATTTTTATCTTAAACCGCGACTTTTCAGATCTGATGTTAGCATGATCTGCCAAGTTAACTAAAAGTGGAAATCGGACTATGCATCTTTACACTAAAATATGCATATGAGTAAAATTTTAAGGTTTAAGATGTACAATTTTAATGTTTAGGCAAGACATGATCTCATCTTTTATAACGAAAGAGAATGTATACAAAATATGAACATTGCAAAGCTTAAGCAGGATTCCTTATTGAGCGAAATCTAAGAAAATGATTATGAGATTTTAAAAAACAACAGGTCACCAATTATTTGGCAAAGTAGAAAGCAAATAAATTTTTTTATCCAAACTCGCGTTGGGCGATTTTGGTCCTTATGTAAAAATGAATACACATACGTACATACATATGAGTATAGACATTATATAAAGTTAAATATATAAGAATATACAGGATTATATAAATACATGAACCATATAACACATGAATTTTTAAAATGGATACTTTTTCTTAAAATGGATACAAGAACTATATAAATGAATAAAAGAATTACATGAAGAATAAGATAGTATAGGAATATGGGAATTATTTATGGTTCATTTTTACAGGCTCTCCCCTCTTGAATGATATTAATATAATAATGTAACATCCTAACTAATGCTAACTATAGATGATAACTATGGGTTTTATAATACAGATTTATATATACAACATAAGTCGGGTGGTTAAGTCTAGTTCACGTAGTCTGGGTACGCACTCTTGGTCGTGCATAAATAGTTTCATGTTCCGTGTCTCTTGGTTTTCTTTGTTCCCAGAATGATCTTTTCACCACAAATATACTGAGGATAATAGCACATACAATAATGATACTAACGGCAGATGTAGAGAAAATGGTTACCGGCTCAATTGATCATTCCATTCAGGGGCATGTAGTTCGGGTAGGATGGTTACAGGTTTTATGGAGAGATTTAAGATCTCTATGACGGGTTTAAATTTAATTTGCGACGGGAATGAGTATGAGTTATTAAGGGCAACCTTGTACGGGTTGTATATTTGGAGGGCTTTTGAACGCAAGGAGGAACCAATTGGTAGCCGAATAACCATAGGGATTGTGATGAGGGAATAATAAGATGGACACTCGAGAGAAGCGGCAGTCCTGTTCGCGAAAGAAACCCAGATGTCTGGTCCAATTCGTAGTTGGATGGTTTTAGGGGAATAAAATTGTTTAAATGAACATACCGGGGAATGCCGGTCACGAATTAAGTCGATAAAACAAGACCTAGTAGTTGGAAGAATAACTGGTTTGAGTGGAGGGCAGACGAGTTGTTTATTTGGTTGCGGGAATCGGCAATGCCGGACGTCGCTATCTGACATCATAGAATAAGCTGACAGATCTTTGGTGAGGAAAAGGTAAGGTGGTACGGTGGGTAAATACAATCGATAGACATTAGAGTTGTTTTGGTAGGGTGTTGGGAAAGGGTGAAATTTATATACGTCATAAGTGAGGACATCGAAAAATGGTATAATTATGAGGTATGTGTAGGGGCGTGGTCCATGTACAGTCCAGGTGTATTCTAGAAATTGAGGGTAATTAGTGTGGTTGAGTGGGAATATGGGTGATAATTTTAATTGTGACTGGGCGGTGTGAATCAAGGACTGAAGTATTTCCCATGGTATTAGGGTGGAAAGAGTGATTTTTCCATGGGCTAGCTGGGTTGCACGCAAAACCTTGGAATGAATCGTAGTTATTCGTTGTAAGTATTTATCGATTAGGGTTACTTGTAGGTTCATTATCTCTATTAATTCTAGATATCTTTTGTGTTCTTTGTATTGAGCTAACATGGATTCAAGGTATGTGAATCTGTCCGAAAGGGAGTGGAGGAAGCGATTGTTTTCGTGTAATGACCTAATAGTTTGTTCTAACATGTGTCCATTATATTGTCGATTTCGCGCGAAGAGATTCAATTTAAGTTCAATTCTTTTAATATCTTCTTCGGTTGCTAATCCGAATAAACCTTTGAACAGTTTCCCTCCTATATCTATCAGTCCCCTTTTACTTCTTTGGTTAAAGTTTTCTGAATTTTTAGTTTCAGTTTGTATCCATGGTAAGGCTAATATTTCTGATAGGGCGCGTGCTGTAGTTTGAATATTTTCGAGGGTATTTTCTAACAGAACGCGACTAATCTGATCTTTTCCTTGGAAAGAATTCTGGACTTTACTTTCAAACGTTTTTAATTGGGTTTGTATCTGAAGGAGATTGATTTTAATTCTAGCAGGGGGTTGCAAATTTATATAAAGGTCTGCGTGCCCTTTCAAAAATTTACCTTCTGCAAGTTTTTCTATAACAACTCCGGTAGAAATTTTAATGCTAGGCTACAAGAGTAAATAATTTGGAAAATTATAAGGGGGACAATTTTATTCATTTCTACGCCTTAGGTTATACGGAGCTGGGGGTAGTTGTGTGGATACTTGTGTTTGTGGGCGAAGGGGTCGGCCTCGTTTTGGTGGCAATGGGGGTCGACCGTTGAGCTCGGATTCTGAGCGGGTTCGTTTCTTATGTGAAGGTTCTAGTTCACGTGGGTGATGCATTTGCGGGCGGTATGTAGGGTCCGTGCGTCGATCATCAATCGGTGAGGGTGGTGACAGAGGAGATGGTGGAGTTGGAGGAGATGGTGGAGTTCCACTGAGTGATCCTCTCGAAGGGGTTTCTCCAGGGTCTGGGTCCGATGGGACGCTTGGCTCTGGGGCCTCCTCTTGTTCAGAGATTGCCTCGAGTACTGGTGGTATTACGAGGTACCAATCTTCGTCATGGGTAGCGGTTCCCGCGGTGACCACTTCAGTTTTTTGATCCCTGCCCGATTTGTTAATATCTTGACCTTTTGAAGGATAGGCGGCTCGAACGCCTGGCAGCTGTTTTTTGGGAAGGTGTTGTTCGGAAGCTATCTTCAAATTGTCAGCGTGAATGATCTTTAGTTTGGAATGATCCCGGAGGTCGAGGATTTCATAACGATTTTTTCCGAGGTTTTTCATAATCCTATATGGGCCATCCCATTTTGGGTATAATTTGCGATGAGCACCTGGCGGTTTCACGCTCTTCAGATAACATCGCATACCGACGATTATAGTCCGTTGACGGGGATGACGCCTATGTTGCTCTTGCTCCATCTGTTGGTTTCGTTGGTCGAGGGCATAGCGGATTATGTCAAAAATCTTGAAAGATCGTTCAGCTAGTTGCTGATTTGCTTCTGCCATTTCGGAAGATGTTAGAACTGCCGGGTCGGTTTGGTCGGGCAAATCAAAAGGTAGACGCTTGTCGTAGTGATAGAGGACGAAATGAGGGGTGTCCCCGATGGACACATTATAGCCATTGTTGATGGCTGTTTGTACCATGGGAAGGGAATCATCCCATGTACGGGAGGATGCATCGACAACGTGGCGCAGGGCTTCCAAGATCTTTCGATTGTGCCTTTCCACTAAGCCGTTTGCCTGCGGATGGTATGCCACAATGTGTGTATTTTTAATTTTACACATGTTACAGAGTGACTCGAACAGTTTGGAAGTGAAACTAAGGGCGTTATCCGAGATTAGGATGGAAGGAGTGGTATGATTTTGGATGACGCGTTCCACTAGGGCTCTTGCCACAGTTTCCGAGGTCTGGTCTGGAATGGCGGCTACTTCGCTGTAACGCGAGAAGTGGTCCGTAAACACAATGATGTACTGATTTCCCTTTGATGTTTTGGGAAATGGTCCCAGTATATCCATTCCAGTTCTTTGCCAGGGCCTTTGGCATACTGGATATTTATGCATCGGAGCTGTGGATGGTACGTTGCCCTTATGCTTTAAACACGACGGACATTCGGCGATGTATTCTTGTACCTTTCTGTTCATCTCGGGAAAGTGGTATCGCTCCAAAAGACTCTTGATGGTGCGATCCGGCCCCATGTGTCCATACAAAGGTGAGTCGTGACAAAGTCCAATGGCTATATCGACGAGATCCTTTGGTATCTCCACGAGGTCGTTTCCATCTTCGTTCCTGAAATGTACGAGCCCATCTTTGAGGTTGTACTGTTCTTTTACCTTCGATGGTTCCTTTTGTTCCAGGCGCGCCCGAAGGTTTTGGGTGTGTTGGTCCTGTTGTTGGGAGTATTGCAGACACTCGTAGTCGAACACAGGAAGAATTCCTATTTTATTCACTTGGGCGTCGGGCTTGAGTCTCGACAATCCGTCTGGAATAACTTGCAGTTTTCCCGGTTTGTATACGATTTTTGCTGCAAAGTCCTGAATCAACAGAGCCCATCTACTCAATCGTCCTTCAAGTAGCTTGTCCTTGAAGAGGTACGTGAGTGGCTTATGATCAGTCTTGATGGTTACATCGTAGCCATAGACGATATTTCGGAATTTTTTCAAAGCCCAATATACCGCTAGGGCCTCTCGGTCCGTAGTGGAATAATTCCGTTGAGGTGCAGAGAGAAGTTGACTGGCATAAGCAATGGGTAATTCCACACCGTCTACGTCCTGTAACAGGACGGCTCCTAGTCCATAGGAGGAAGCATCTGTGGCTATGATGAAGGGTCTTGTGTAATCAGGATATTGTAAAATGGGATGACAGGTTAGTTTATTAATTAAAGTTTCAAAGGCATGTTGGTGATCGGATTCCCAGTTAAATTTCGAATTTTTCTGGAACAAATTAGTAATGGGTTTAGCAATATTTGAAAATTGGGGGATAAAGTTCCGATAGAATCCGACAAAACCAATAAATGCACGGGCGTCGTCGATGGTTTTGGGTACAGGGTACCTTTCCAGGGCTTCGAGTTTGGCTGGATCAGGTTTAATTCCTGTGGACGAGAGTAGGAATCCTAGGTATACCAGGGATTCTTGTAAAAAATTGCACTTTGCAAGCTTCAGTTTAAGGTGTGCTTTTCTCAAGTGTGATAGCACATTCTGAAGGCGTTGAAAGTGTGTTTTATGTCCGAACTGTAGACGATAATATCGTCAAGATAAACGAGAGCTTCGACACCTAATAGGTCGGAAAGGACTATATTCATCAACCTAGAGAAATTAGCAGGCCCATTTCGGACTCCGAAAGGTAAAACCTGGAATTCGTAATGGCCTCGGTTAGTGGAGAAAGCAGTCAATGCCCGAGATTCGGGACTGACCTCCATTTGCCAATAACCCGATGCTAAATCGAGGGATGAAAAAAGTTCGCTTTCCCTACGTTCAGAATTGTTTCCTGCATGTTTGGAATCGGGAAACGGTCTGGGATGGTAATGTTGTTCAGGCGTCTAAAATCTATACAAGGGCGAGATGTTCCGTCCTTTTTGGAGACGAGAATCATAGGAGCGGACCAGGGACTAGCTGAAGGCTGAATGACATCCTGCTCCAACATGTCCTTGATGTGTTCCTCAATAGTGACTAATTGGGAATGTGGAACCCGATAGGGAGGAATGAAAATGGGTTTGGAATTGGGTTCCAACTTGATTTCAAAAGGGACCAAATTAGTTCGGCCCAGAGGATCTCCTTTTAGGGCAATCACATCTCTATTTCTTATCAGGAAATCGAGAAGTGATTCCATTAGTTTGGGATCCTGTAAAGCTGGTGACTCCTGAAGGGAGTGCTCCAGACATTTCTTATATTCTTCTTTTAATACTGAAGGATTTAACTCTAAGGAACTGGAAACACGATTTATCATACTGATGGGGAAATCTGAATCTACTTCTACTGTGGAAACAGTTCCTATTTTCTGATTTGAAGTTAATTCTATAGGACTTTTTCCTTTGTTTAAACAAACAACAGGGATAGCTGAATTCTGACTCTGACTAAGGACTTGGGCAATAAGAACATCTCTTTTGAAATTACTTTTCTCTGTAATCAGAGTACGCTCTGACTCTAATAATTTTCCTTGACTGTAACTACTTTTGCTAGGAAACAAATCTTCTCATAAGGTGCTACTGTTATATGCTCGGTAGGGCATATGAAAAATTGTGAATCTGACTCTGGTTCGGCGACTAAAATTTGCCTTATTGGCTGAACTGAAGCTGGCTGACTGGAAACTGGCTGACTGGAAACTGGCTGACTGGAAACTGGCTGACTGGAAACTGGCTGACTGGAAACTGACTGACTGGAAACTGACTGTGTTGATCCAACTGGATTCAACAACTGGAACTGATTACCCTGGGGTCTGATTTCTGGAGCGGTTGTCCCTCTGGATGCAACCGGCTGACTTGAACTGCTATCAAGTGGAGGGGGTTTCCTATTTCTTTCGGAAATCTGAACTGAACTAATTCTATTAGCATTAAGCTGTCTGTCATTCTCACGGAGATGGTGTGTCCTATTTCGACACTTTACTAACTTTCCGGCTGGGTAAATCTCCCATTGATTCCGGTTAAAAAAATCCATACCTAGTAGGATGTCTGTCTGAAAGGTGGCGACTGTGTCCACTATACAACATTTCGCGGGGTATACCGCGTTTCCAACTTCTAAATATAACTCAATTTCTCCGTATGTAGGTATGGGTGTGCCCGTAACTCCTCTGAGTTGGCAGGATGGTGCCTTAAGTTCATATTTGTAATTTGTACTCTCTAGTAATTCATCTACACATTGTTTCTTAATTAACGTCGCGTGTGCTCCTGTATCTAGGAGAGCAGTTAAATCTTGGTTATCGGTGCTACAATTTATTATTAAATCTAGGAGGTCCGCACCTATTATCCTGATGGGGAGTTTGTGTGCGTATCTGGGCTCATTACTGTAATTTAGGAGGGAGGAGGTTGAACTGCCGCCTCCAATGTAGGGTCTAAAAAAGGGCTCAAATGGTCTTCTATGGAAGGACCTGGGTCATATTCTACGGGATTACCATACGCTGGAGGGTGTTCTTGAAAACTGTACTCTGGAAAAAATGATTCCTCCACGGGTACTTCTACGTACCGAACTAGCTGACCTTGCTGGTTGTACTGAGGTTTGTACATGGGGTAAGAGTGTGGTTGACCCTGTGGTCGTAATCTATTGGGTTGGTGGTTCGACTGAGGCTGGGAATGGACTGGTTTCTGGGGATTGGATGACTTTTGGGATACGTTTTGGGAACGTGGGTGGTTTGGTTTCTGAAAGTGGGGTCTATACCCTGCAGGGGCTTTATCAGCACACTTTTGGCGATGACCATGTTCGTCACAGTGGGAGCAATAAGAGGGATAATTACACTGACTTATCATGTGCCCAAAGCTATCGCAGTTAAAACACTGTGGAGGAGGGCGTGTATTCTGGGTTTGGGGGGCTTGTTTCTGGGGTGTTCCCTGCATTGGCCTCGATTTATAGGGTTGTTGTTGTTGCTGTTGGTGTTGTGCCTGCTGCTGCTGAATGTAATGTACAGGGGTTTCTCTACCCTTTCGGTAGTTCTGGTTTGCTAAATCGGGGTAATGTTCCCGTGTTTTGTTTATGGCTACACTTACAGGTTTGTCAACATTTAAAAACTCCTGAAACTTTTTTTAGGTGCTCCGGGTAGGTTTTGGTAAATAGTTGTTGCTACTATTAGATTTCTTTGTTTCGAAGTGAAAGTAATGCCACACGCATTTTCAGCGGCATGGAGGGCTTCTCCTACGAGTTTATGTGTTCGTGTAATAAAATTATTTAAATCTTCGTGTTCCTCTTTCTTCCATTTAGCTTGGAAGACTGCTTCTAACGTGGCTAAGGGTTGTGCAAGTGTTATTTCTTTAAAAAATTCTAATAAGTTTTGTTTAAAATCGTCCCATGTTGTAGCTTCGCTAATTGATGGGACGTAGGTGACTGTGTCATGAGCATTCCCTTCTTTAGGGTCGATAAATCTTTTTGCTTCCCTAATTTTTATGTCATCATCGGTGATGTTTTCGCGTAAGAAATGTTGCTCTAAAGATTCAATCCAAGGTCTTACGCGTGGTTCAACGAAGCGATTATCTATGGTCCCCTTAAAAATTAAAACAGTATGAGGAAGGTTTACTAGTCTGCCTAAGTTAATGTATGCTGAGGCGGGGGTTTGAGACTGAGACATATTGGCTTGTTCTGGATCTGAAGTTTGTGTGTTTGGGAGTATGTTTGAAGGGCGCGGGGTAGGTGGAAAAATGGGTGTAGGTAAATTTTCGATGTCAGAAAGCGCACCGTCTGAATCGCTCATATGTGAAGGTAATGTTCTCGTGTTTTGTTTATGGCTACACTTACAGGTTTGTCAACATTTAAAAATGTGTTCTAATTAGGTCTGCTTGACCGATCTTAATTTATGGAATGATCACTTAAGGGGTTTCCCTAACTACACTATCTAAAAAATAAATGTACAACAATTTGCCTAACTGGGGGAAAATTTGAAAAGATTGCAAACAAAAATAAAAAATGTAAACAAAATTTCACTCGAATGTACGTGAAGGTATGGTAATACTATGTTTGGTACATTAAATAAAATTATACTATACTAACTAGAATAGTAAAAATAACTGTGACAACTCTGTGAAAATAACTCTGTGACAATAACTCTGTGACAATAACTCTGTGATAATAATTCTGTGAAAATACTGTTTTCAATAAAAAAATGTATCACTGGTGTCTGAAGTGTTCACTGTGTTTTGTGTTAATTCTGGCTCAATACTAAATATTAACTGTTAATAATACTGACTTTTCAAATGTTTAGAGATTATTTATAAAAAAGAGTTTTTGTACTTAACAAGATTCCTACGGCGAAATCCTTAGAGACGTGTCCTGAAGACGTGTCTTGCTGGCTACTTGTTCTTGGATGAAAACTAGGCGTGGAGAACTTGGAGTCGTGACGCACCGGTTCGAGGGTGGATGTGACGAACTAGAAGTCGTGACACGCCGGTCAATTGGGTGTTGGTTCTGGTTCCAGGGTCTGGAAGACTGGAAGAATCATGGATGCAGAAGTTGTCAGTCGTGAAGATCCTGGTTAAAGGGTCGCCAGTTGTTAACCCCTCCGTCTATGGCCCGGGTTGGCTCGAAGTCGACGGGGGTTCTAGTTAGGTAGCAGCAACGGATGTGTGACTTGCAGTAGTTTTCTTCTATATTACTCTCCGAGTTCTTCTATAGTGGCTCGGAGGACTCTGATAGACACTAAAAATGCTGAAGGTTCCGGACTCTTCTTATAGCGTATCCGGAAAGTTTAATGACTAAGTTCTTCTGAAGAGAGCAAGGCTCGAAGGATAAGATAAAAACTATCTTTTACTGTAATTTACTGCTAAAATGTACAGGTAGTGCTGAGCCTCTGAATTAGCTTCTGAATGACAATGGAAGATTTTTACTGGGGTTTATATACCCAAAAACTGCTAACATCATTATTATTAAATGCTAAAAAGGCTGTATTATTTTTGCACAATATTCGAAAATAAAGTAAATTTTTAGCTGTGGTAAAGCTTCAACGAGTAAACAAAATATTTGAAGACGAAACCATATTTTTATCTTAAACCGCGACTTTTCAGATCTGATGTTAGCATGATCTGCCAAGTTAACTAAAAGTGGAAACCGGACTATGCATCTTTACACTAAAATATGCATATGAGTAAAATTTTAAGGTTTAAGATGTACAATTTTAATGCTTAGGCAAGACATGATCTCATCTTTTATAACGAAAGAGAATGTATACAAAATATGAACATTGCAAAGCTTTAGCAGGATTCCTTATTAAGCGAAATCTAAGAAAATGATTATGAGATTTTAAAAAACAACAGGTCACCAATTATTTGGCAAAGTAGAAAGCAAATAAAAATTTGTATCCAAACTCGCGTTGGGCGATTTTGGTCCTTATGTAAAAATGAATACACACACGTACATACATATGAGTACAGGCATTATATAAAGTTAAATATATAAGAATATACAGGATTATATAAATACATGAACCATATAACACATGAATTTTTAAAATGGATACTTTTTCTTAAAATGGATACAAGAACTATATAAATGAATACAAGAATTACATGAAGAATAAGAGAGTATAGGAATACGGGAATTATTTATGGTTCATTTTTACATATATATATATATTATATATATATATATATATACCGGTGTGTGATATATATATATATATATACCGGTGTGTGTATATATATATATATACCGGTGTGTGTATATATATATATATATACCGGTGTGTGTATATATATATATATATATATACAGGGTCCGCAAAAAAAAGGAGCATGACGAAAATTGCTCTCACGCCCGCATATTTTGCCGGACCCTTAAATTTTATATATCTTGCTAAAGATAAAAGAGCCCAGAGTTGTATAAAACAAATTTCATCAAAATCGGTCATAAAATAAAGATTTTATGGCCACAAACGTGCAATGACTAAAAAAATGAATTTCCGCGTAAAAATTTAATGTTTTTCTCATTTAAAATTTTTTTTTCAGATGCCTAAATAATTTTAATCAATAAAAATGATAATATGCCCTTTTCTAAAGAAGATAAAATATTAATAAAACAGTATAGACTTGATAAAAATTATGGCGCAATAAAATTGTTACAAGAGTTTCCGAATAAACCATGGTCGAAAGGAGGTTTGGACAAGCTGTTAAGAAAAATCGACGAAACTGAAAGTACTGAAAGGAAACAAGGAAGCGAGAGGCCAAGATCAGTTCGAACCGAAGAAAACATCAGAGATGTGGAACTAAGAATTTGTAGTCAAGAAGGCAGACCAGGGACTCACGTGACACCGTCAAGAATTGCTAATGAGTTGAGCATATCCGAAAGTAGCGTCAGAAACATTATTAAAAACGACCTTGAACTAAAACCTTATAAACGGATACACAGGCAGAAATTAACTGAAATTAACGAACAGAAAAGAGTTGTTTCTTCTGAACGCATGTTAAGAAATATCACTCCCGAAAAAGTAGACCTCGGCTTTTTTACTGACGAAAAGAAGTTTACGGTAGAACCACCGCGAAATTCCCAAAATGACAGAGTGTATTCAAGAGTTAATCGTAAAAATGAAATACAAGATGATAGACTTTATGCTACCCGTAATCATTTTTCTGCCAGCGTAATGGTATGGGTCGGTGTGTCTAAACTAGGCAAGACATCTGTTTTTTTCGTAGAGCCAAACATCATCAAAGTAGACGCCCGCTATTACACTGAAACTTTGTTGGAACAAATGCTGCCCGAAATGAGACGATTGGCGAATAATGGTTACTTCTTATTCCAACAGGATGGCGCTCGGGCGCATACCGCTAAGTCAACTATTGAATTTTTAGAAAATAATGTTCCTGAATTGCTTTACCCAAAAGATTGGCCCCCTAATAGTCCAGATTTGAATCCCGTAGACTACGGAATATGGGAAATGTTGGCTGAGAAAGTGTACAAGCATAAGATCCGAAATGTCGAACATTTGAAAGAAGTTATCGTACAAAAATGGGAAGAAATTACCCAAGATCAAGTAGATAAAGCTATAGATCAATTTAGGCCCCGATTACGAAGGGTTGTAGAGGTTTCTGGGAAACATATCGAACAATTTTTTTAGTCTTATAATTTCGTTTTCTTTTGAAATTGTAAAATTATATGACATGTTGTAGTAAAACTTTTATATTTTTTTTTAATTTTGACGTATTGACATGAAATTTGGTACTAACTTAGTTTATTTGTTGCTTATTTGCCTAAAATAAGTTATTTGTCATTATGTGTAAAAATAAATGTACAGTAAACATTTTCGTCATGCTCCTTTTTTTTTTGCGGACCCTGTATATATATATATGTTTGCTTGTACCTTGTGGTGAATGGACGTGCTGTGTCTCTTGCTGCATTAACATCCAAATAAGAAGGGAATAAACTACTCGGCGGTTTATTCTGTTTACACCCGAAAGTGTATAAAGTATCAGGGAATCCGTGCATATAATATATAAAGTGAAATTCATTAAAATTAAGAATGTGCAATACAGTTTACATAATTTATCACCAGTTTTAACGTATATATTTAAAACGAAATACGGTTGGCATTCGAGAAAGTTTGAAACCATCGAAAGGAAAGAAATACAAATAAAATAAATAAATAAAGAAAGAATTTGTGTGGGCATTTCTCTTTACGCTAATTAAGGAATAGCATGGCTATGAGTCCAAATTCTCACTTAATCTGCAATTTGTGTAATCTGGAAACAATGGAAAACGCTGCGATTCTATGCGACTTCTGTCAACGACTGCAAGACTTTATCTGCAGGAATTGGGATGATAGGGAAATAACTCTTGTCTCGAATGCGAAACACGTCGTGGGAATCAAATTTCTATGTGGCGCATGTACACAGACGGTAAATTCATTCGTGGTATTTAAAGAAATGGAGATAGCAGACTCGAATGTTATAAAAAAAAATGAAATAATGGGGACACAAGGGTCCTGAAATGTTTCAACGAAAAACAGTGTGGATGAGAGAGAGGACGAAATAACGAAAAACAGCATAATAACGAACAACAATTTAATAGCGAATAACAATATAAACAATATTAACACGGAAGGAAGACAGATGAAAGAAAAGAAATAAGTAAAAGTAGCGAAGTAGTCAAACTGTCCAACGAACGAAATGATGAAAAGATAATAACTAAAAACGTAGAAAATAAACAGCCAAAGAAAAATAATGATAATACCAAAATTGAGAACTTTGAAAATAATTAAAAAACAAGAAGTAGAAGCGTAGAAAATATCGTACGTTTGATAAATACTATGCGAAAGGGAACTGCAGATATCGGATGGGCAATGCATATATGCACTTCCCAGATTATGCAACACGCATTACACAAGTGGATACTGCAAATTTGATAAGAAATGCAAGTTCCACCATCTTACGGTCTGCAACACCTATGCAAGATATGGGAGTTGCAAATACAGAAAAAAATGCCGTTACCGCCACCCTCAAAGGAACGCAACGGGTGAACAGAGGAAAAACGAACATCAAAGAAGAGTGCCAATTTTTTAGATACAGCCAACACAATTCAGCTGCTAATACTATCCGGCAATTACAAAATCAGCTGACAAATATAGGAATCTGAGAGCCGGACAGAAGGTACGCACAAAGACACTTCATACGTTATCGGGACAACAGGTACCGACAAAGTTAAAAAGAGGTAAATTCTCGGAGGACCACAAGGCAACGAAACCGGCACCCCGATTGGAAAACGAATCGGAACCACCTGTATGCGAAAACGAAAGAGAAAAAATAAAAATAATCCTAGCCAACATTCAGGGCCTTAAATCAAATCATTCCCCGGACAAAGTTTTATACCTGAAAGGACTCATGCAAGAAGCCGGAGCAGACTTTGCATGCCTCACGGAAATTCATCTAAAGGACTGCCAGGCGAACTGTGAAAATTGTGAGTCCTGTAATGACAAAAAAGAAATACAAATTGACAACAATAACATCCTCCGAGCCGACAGAACAGTGAGACGTATAGGAGGATGTGCTATTGACACACGCGAAAGGCATATGGCAGAAATGACTATAAGTACCTCAAACAGTTACGTAGAATGTGTAGCAGCAAAAGTTGAAAAATTAAATATGGTACTAATTGTAATGTACAGACCCCGAAGATTTTCAGATTCCATAACAGAGGTAAGAAACTGGGTAAAAGATCAACACTCTTCAACTCCAAATATTTTTATCTGTGGTGATTTTAATTTCCCAGTCATGAAATATAAAAGGATAGGAAAAAATATATGTATACACCAGGAAAAGGGGGGCACACGAGAAGACCAGGAACACATAAAAATGCTACTAGCTCTAGCTGATGAATTTATGTTAGCGCAAGAAATAACAGAAAATACAAGAAAAAACAAACAACAGCAACCTAATTGATAATGTGGAAATATCCCCAACTATGATATCGGACCACAACATCATTGAAATAACTAATATAAAGGCAACAGGAAAGGAAAGAACAAGCACAACAGAAAGAAGCAAATTCAAAATTTTTAATTTTCACTGCAAAACTATAAACTGGGAAGATGTTACATTCAGCATGGAAGTAATATATTGGAAAACCATTTTCGAGGCCAAGACAACGGAAGCGATGCTAATGACTTTAGAGGAGAAGACGTTAGAAATTGTGAAAAGACATGTCCCAAGAATACAACAAAGAGGAAAGAGAAGCAGGTTCGAGAGACAAAAGAGGGCATTGTTCCGAAAGAGAAAAAGAGTGACCGCAAAATTAAGTAACTGTAAAGATAACATCAGAAAAATAATAAATGATAAACTACAAAGTATCGATGACGTCATACCGGAACTAATTGAGAAGCATACAGGAAAAGAAGAAGACGACGCTATAGAAGCGATAAAGGCTAACTCAAAGTACTTCCATATTTTCGCAAAAAAAAGTCGAAAAACCGTGCGACGATCGGACCTTTAAAAAATGAGAACAGTGCTTTATCTGATGATCTAACAGAAGTATCTGAAATATTAAGAGCTCAGTACGAATCATCTTTCAGTATCCCAAAAACTGACAAATTGATATGCGATAGAAACGCGTTCTTTGAAGAAGAACCACAAGGGGAAAGTATAACGGATTTCGACTTTACGACGGATGATATTACACAAGCCATAGGGAAACTAAAAACACACTCAGCGGCAGGACCGGATAAATGGAATGCCACACTGATCAAAAACTGCAAGAATGCAATCGCTGAGCCTCTATATTGGATATGGAGACGATCACTAAATAGGGGAGAAATGCCGGGCATCCTGAAGAGCGCGAACATAGTCTCACTATATAAAGGAGGAGATCGATCCGAGGCCAAAAACTATAGGCCAGTGTCGCTTCAATCTCATCTCACTAAAATATTTGAAAGAATAGTGAGACAGAAAATCTATGACTTTTTTGAACTCATAAAAAATTCAATGATAATCAACGTGGGTTTCGTCAGGCAGATCATGCCTATCGCAACTAATGGAACATTGCAATAACATTAATGATGCGCTTGAAAGTAATGAAAACTATGATGTACTATACACAGATTTTGCCAAAGCGTTCGACAGGTGTGACCATGGAATCATAATACTAAACTGAAATAAGCACACCGGACAAAAAATTAGTCACCCCTAATAGCACCGATAGTAGGAAGTTCAAGGTCACACAGAGGGCGCTGATGTAGCATTGGTAAGTGACAAGTAGCGGTGACGTAGCACACAGGATCAGATCTGTTTCGTGAGGTGGTGAAGAACAAAGTGTGTGTTGGATATAGTCTGCAAAATGGGTCGTGAGGCAGACGTTACTCAGTGGCAAAAAGGAGCCATCGTGTTTGGCAGAGCCCACGGACACAAAATGTCTGAAGTAGCCCAATTTGTTGGTGTGTCAACGCGTACTGTCCAGCGAGTTTACAAAGAGTGGTGTAGTTCGCAATCAACTGAAAATCGATGGCGTAACTGTGGCCGAAAAACAATTCTCGACAATAGGGGCCGCCGCCATGTTTCTCGTCTAGTAAGTGCAAATCGTTTTCAAACCAGAGAACAATTGCTCCAAGAAACCAATGAGGTTCTCCAGCGACCAATTTCCGAACGGACATTGCGACGAGAACTGCATGCGATGGACATCTGGAGCAGGGTACCACGGAAGAGGCCGCTGTTAACAGCAAGTCACAAATTGGCACGTTATAAATGGGCTCAGAGGCACAAAAACTGGACTGCGGCAGATTGGAAACGTGTAATTTGGTCCGATGAGTCCCGTTTTTGTTTGTTCTCCAATGATGGGAGGCGACGAGTACATCGCAGGTCCAATGAAGCCTTTAATCCTGAATGCGTCGAAAGTGTTGTTCAGGCTGGAAACAGAAAGTGAAGCGCAGGAATAGATACCCACGGACTCTGGCGGAACTTCGGGACCGGCTGATGAACGAGTGGCAGCAAATCGATGTTCAGTACATGCACAACCTCTTAGAGTCTCTGCCTCGCCGGATTCGTGCGGTTATCAAGGCCAGAGGCGCCGTCACACGTTATTAGGTACATTCTGAGAGGGGTGACTAATTTTTTGTCCGGTGTGCTTATATGGGAATAACAGGAATGTAGGGAAATGGATATATAATTTCCTTAGTGAGCGGCGGCAAGTCGTTACAGTACAAGGAGTATCTTCATCAGAATCAGAGGTCCTCAGCTCAGTACCACAAGGAACAGTATTAGCCCCAGTACTCTTCATACTCATGCTAACTGACACAGATGACGACGATACCAGAGACAGCACAGTAACATTCTTTGCCGATGAAACAAAGATCAGTAGAAAAATAAGAAACCCAGAAGATATAAGATCTCTACAAACAGACATGAACAGAAAATACAAGTGGACGGAAGACGACAATATGAAGTTTAATACCGAGAAATTTCAGCTGTTACGGTACGGAAAAAGAGAAGACCTAAAATCAATGGAATATTATACCCTAAATGGACAGGAAATTCAGAGAAATTTTAGAGCAAAAGATTCTGGGGTTGTAATGACAGATGATGCGAAATTTGAAACACAAAATAAGATAGCAGTAAACAGAGCAAAGAGAATAACGGGTCAGATATTGAGAACCTTTAAACGAAGGGATAGGAATGTAATGATTCCTCTACTGAAAACCGTGATCATACCCAAATTGGAATACTGCTTAGTCCTAACATCCCCATATAAAGAAGAAGACATTAGACAGCTGGAGGGGATAGAAAGAAGCTTCACAGCCAAGATCAATTGGTGCAAAGAACTAAATTACTGTGAAAGGTTAAGCGAACTAGACCTATATTCACTGGAAAGGAGAAGAGAGAGATACACCATTATTTACACTTGGAAAATAATGGAAAAACTAGTCCCTAATCTTACTCTGAACCCTATAACTCCTAAACCAACGGTGGAAAGTAATAAAGGTAGACTGTGTCGTGTCCCCAAATTAAAGGCGAGACAGGGAACATCCTTAATCCTGAAATTAAATAGTTTTTTTGTGAGAGGACCAAAACTGTTTAATCAGCTGCCGAAAGACCAAAGAAACACGAAGGGAGTTGCAGTGGACATCTTCAAAAGAAGATAAGACGCCTGGCTCAGAATAATCCCCGATGAGCCGGGCGTACCTGTCTATGTGAGGTGGAGAACACAAGAAACCAACTCACTACTTCACCAGGCCACAGGCCAACTCGAGAGGAGGGGCGACAAGCTTGACCTTCGTGAAATGAGTAATCATCGCGCGGAACCTTTGTAAGGTTGTAAGGTATGTATATATATATATATATATATATATATATATTATATATATAATATATATATTTATTTTTCTCTCTCTGGTGATTTTAATTTCCCATTCATGAAATATAAAAGGAGAGGAAAAAATATATGTATACACCAGGACAAGGGGGGCACACGAGAAGACCAGGAGCAGGTAAAAATGCTACTAGCTTTAGCTGATGAATTTATGTTAACGCAAGAAATAACAGAAAACACATGAAAAAACAACTGCCTACATTTGGTATTCACAAACAACAGTAATCTAATTGATAATGGAAGTAATAGATTGGAAAACCATTTCCGAGGCCAAGACAACGGAGGAGATGCTAATGACGTTAGAGGAGAAGACGTTAGAAATTGTGGAAAAACATGTCCCAAAGATACAACAAAGAGGAAAGAGAAGCAGGTTCGAAAGAAAAAAAAGGACATTGTTCCGAAAGAGAAAAAGAGTGACTGCAAAATTAAGTAATTGTAAAGATAACAACATCAGAAAAATATTAAATGATAAACTACAAAGTATCGATGTCGTCATACAGGAACTAATCAAGAAGTATACAGAAAAAGAAGATGACGCTATAGAAGCGATAAAGGCTAACTCAAAGTACTTCTATAATTTCGCAAAAAGAAAGTCGAAAAACCATGCAACTATCGGACCTTTAAAAAATGAGAACAGTGATTTATCTGATGATCTAACAGAAGTATCTGAAATATTAGAAGCTCAGTACGAATCATCTTTCAGTATCCCAAAAACTGACAAACTGATATGCGATAGAAACGCGTTCTTTGAAGAAGAACCACAAGGGGAAAGTATAACGGATTTCGACTTTACGACGGATGATATTACACAAGCCATAGGGAAACTAAAAACACACTCAGCGGCAGGACCGGATAAATGGAATGCCACACTGATGAAAAACTGCAAGAATGCAATCGCTGAGCCCCTATACTGGATATGGAGATGATCATTAGACACGGGAGAAATGCCGGGCATCCTGAAGAGCGCGAACATAGTCCCAATATATAAAGGAGGAGATCGATCCGAAGCCAAAAACTATAGGCCAGTATCGCTTACATCTCATCTCACTAAAATATTTGAAAGAATAGTTAGACAGAAAATCTATGACTTTTTGGAAACTCAGAAAAAATTCAATGATAACCAACACGGGTTTCGGTCAGGCAGATCATGCCTATCACAACTAATGGAACACTACAACAACATTATTGATTCACTTGAAAGTAATGAAAACTATGATGTACTATACACAGACTTTGCTAAAGCGTTCGACAAGTGTGACCATGGAATCATAATACATAAACTGAAATATATGGGAATAACAGGAAGAGTAGGGAAATGGATATATAATTTCCTCAGTGAGCGGCGGTAAGTCGTTACAGTACAAGGAGTATCTTCATCAGAATCAGAGGTCCTCTGCTCGGTACCACAAGGAACAGTATTAGCTCCACTACTCTTCATAATCATGCGAACTGACATAGATGAGGACGTTACCAGAGACAGCACAGTAACATCCTTTGCGGATGACACAAAGATCAGTAGAAAAATAAGAAACCCAGAAGACATAGGATCTCTACAAACCGACATAAACAGAATCTACAAGTGGACGAAAGACAACACTATGAAGTTTAACACTGAGAAATTTCAGCTATTACAGTACGGAAAAAGAGAAGACCTAAAATCAATGAAATATTATACCCCAAACGGACAGAAAATTCAGAGAAATTCCAGAGCAAAAGATTCTGGGGTTGTAATGACAGATGATGCGAAATTTGAAACACAAAATAAGATAGCAGTAAACAGAGCAAAGAGAATAACGGGTCAGATATTGAGAACCTTTAAACGAAGGGATAGGAATGTAATGATTCCTGTCCTGAAAACCCTGATAATACCCAAATTGGAATACTGCTCAGTCCTAACATCCCCATATAAAAAAGAAGACATTAGACAGCTGGAGGGGATCGAAAGAAGCTTCACAGCCAAGATCAATTGGTGCAAAGAACTAAATTACTGTGAAAGGTTACGAGAACTAGACCTATATTCACTGGAAAGGAGGAGAGAGAGATACACCATTATTTACACTTGGAAAATAATGGAGAAACTAGTCCCTAATCTTACTCTGAATCCAATAACTCCCCAAACAACGGTGGAAAGTAGAAGCGGTAAACTGTGTTGTATTCCCAAATTGAAGGCGAGACAGGGAACATCCTTAACCCTGAAAGAAAATAGTTTTGTAGTGAGAGGACCAAAACTGTTTAATCGGTTGCCCAAAGACCTAAGAAACACAAAGGGAGTAGTTGCAGTGGAAATCTTCAAAAGAAGACTAGACGCCTGGCTCTGAACAATCCCCGATGAGCCGGGCGTACCTGGCTATGTGAGGGTGGAGAGCGCAAGAATCCAACTCACTACTTCACCATGCCAACTCGAGAGGAGGGGCGACAAGCTTGACCTTCGCGAAATGAGAAATCATCGCGCGGAACCTTTGTAAGGTTGTAAGGTATATATATATATATATATATATATATTATATATATATATATATATATATATATATATATATATACAGAGGGTGGTACGAAAGTCCCTATCTATTTTGCTGAAATAATAGTATTTTAGGATAAAAGTGTAGTAACATTCTTAGATGTATATTTATTTATCTAACTTAGGTCTAAGATTCGACCTGAGCACCATCATTGTCTCTGCAAATCTGAAATTTATCCACTGCAAGTATCCCTTGGGTTATTTTAGCGACTGTCGCGACAATGCGGGTTCGCAGATCCTGCAGGTCTGTAACTCTTGTTTAGTAAACTTCAGACTTAATAAAGCCCCACGCAAAGAAGTCAAATGGTGTTAAATTTGGAGATTGTGCTGCCCAAATCGGTGGATTGGACGTGGTGGAAACAGGCCCTGGGCACCACGATCTCCGGATTTAACACCATTAGACTGCTTTGCGTGGGGCTTTATAAAGTCTGAGGTTTACAAAAACAGAGTTATAGACCTGCAGGATCTGCGAACCCACATTGTCGTGACAGTCGCTGAAATAACCCTAGAGATGCTTGAGAATGTTATTTATTGAAAAAGGAATATGTGTCTGAAGCAGCAAGGGTTAGTAATTTGATGAATTGTTGTTTCATTAAATTAAGGACTGTGTTCTGATTGTTAGAAAATAGATTGTTGATGCAGATGGTGTAGAGGGATAGCGGTGTAGAGGGACAGAGGTGTAGAGGGATACTATGTTCAAACTCTGCATATAAAGTTTGTTTGAGTTATTTAGAATCAGTATTTCTGTGGCGAATTCATGGGAATTGCGGACGGAATATTCATTCTGGGTGAGGGTGGGAATTAGGAATTTTGCTAGTTTGTAATTATAGGTGGTGTAGGCAGAAAGGATGGGTCTGATGGGTAGGTTTGGTTTGTGTATTTTAGGGAGGCTGTAAAGGATACATGGGGACGAGCCGGAAGGAAGAGGTAGGTGGTTCTAAATGTCTTCCGAAATTTTATTTTGATCTTAAGTCTCTTAAGAAAACGATTGATTTTGTTTTCAAGTTTTAGGGAAATTGTTAGAAGATTGTCAACAATTTTTTTTAATCTGTTGGGGCCAAGGGCAATTGCCCTCAAAAACGCCCCCATAGAGAAAGAAGAGTGTGAAAAATCAAGGTCCAGGGTTTTCCAGATGCCTGGATACTGCGTTTGAAAAATTGGAGGTCATAGACAGAGAGAAAGTTGGATTGAGGAAGATTGTTCTAAAGTTGACCGGTTAAGTAGATAAAACATTGAAAATACCGATTAACCCTTGCATTAGAAAGTTGGACAGAGAAAGAATGAGAAATTGTCGAAAGTATGGTACTGCGTGCTCTCCTTAAAAGAGGAGGCATGCAGTTAGAGTTCAGAAGAGCAGTATCTGTTATAATAGCGATAGTAAAGAGAGTGAAGCCACATTGCGGCGAAGAGAGAGCGATTGAAGACAGTCAGTAAGAGGCGGGGAATTGATGAGACGAAAAGCCTTTGATTCCACCAGGTGAAATAGAACTGTGTGAGTTGAGCCAACCCACATATGAGAAGCGTACTCCACACATGGGCGGACAAGACCCCTGTACAGAGACAGCAACTGAGTGGGGATGAAGAAACTGCAGAGCAGTTACAACACAACTAGCCTCTTAGAAGCTGTTGTGGAAAGAGAAGAGGAAGGATTGAGTTGTTTATTGTTGAAGGGGATAGTCGTGTGGAAGAGTGTGACGAGTAAACAGACGGAGGAACTGAATTTTTGATGCATTGAAAGCCACAAGGTTTTCTCTGCCCCAATCAGAGATAGTAGAAAGATCAAAGGTCAGGTGCACCATGCCGTCCTACGCAAAACATAGAGTGACTGTTGAGAGGGACGCTTTGGGAAGCGGGTGGAGAAGTGAAGAGTGGAGTGATCGACATTGGAGTGGATAGGACAGGAAATGCGATTTAATAGATCATTAATAAATAAAAGTAAGAGAGTGGGTAATAGGACAGAATTATGAGGAACACACTATTAATAGCTTTAGGAGAAGAACAGTGGCCATCTACAACCTGAGCTATAGATCGGCCAGAATGGAAATTAACCCTTTCGCGTCGAGGACGTACACGGTACGTCCCCATTCAAGAGCTCAAGGATGCACATTTAAAATTGCGTACCGGCGCAAAAGGGTTAAATAGCCTATAGAGCTTTTAACTGAACTAAAAGAATCCATAAGTTATGGTCTCCACCCTTAACAAAGATATCCAGTACTTTTGTTTCCATTTTTACGACTACATTATTTACAAAATAGACTCAGACCTTCGCCACCTACTCACCCCTCTCTATTATCAAATCAACTTTCAATTTATATTCAACAGCAGCGGCAGAATTAAATCATACTGCAACCATAAAGAAAAAACTCCTCAGTCCTTTCTGTCGTTCACTCTCTACTTTTTGAACTATATTTGTCGCAGAGCGAATTATATTGGCAGCACCATTCGCCAATACCAAACAAGAGTGGACGAACATTGCGGTATTTGTACCAGAACATCACAACCTGCACAACGCAACCACCCCTTACTTTCCACCAACTTCAAAATTATTAACTTAGCACACCAACCAACCGACCTCCGCATCCTCGAATCCCCTACATATACCCTACCAACCTTCAACGACTACAGTTCCGCCTTTAACCTAAACAAAGCTAGATAAATTCTCCTTCCACACCACTGCAAAAGAAATCTACAACCACTCTTTTAACTTTTTTTAGCACTCATGATGGAAACTGAACTTTTCCCAAACGTCTCAATAAATATGTACCAAGTCCTGGGAACAAATCTTTAAAAAAAAAAAAAAAATTATATATATATATATATATATATATATATATATATATATATGAACGGAAGAACCAACACAACGGCAAACATTTTCATTTAATTTTTGTACTTCAGACGTTTCGACAAATCTTTTGTCATCATCAGTGAATTAAGTCTTAAAACCTTAAAACAAAAATACAAAGTGAAAATTACATCAATACAATATTAAAACCATTAAAATTAAAACCTTAAAACAAAATGAAAATTGCATCAATACAAAATTAAAATCATTAAAATTACATCA
Source organism: Bathynomus jamesi (assembly GCA_023014485.1). NCBI lineage: Eukaryota > Metazoa > Arthropoda > Malacostraca > Isopoda > Cirolanidae > Bathynomus > Bathynomus jamesi. The sequence goes on along the minus strand of JAJOZX010000144.1, from coordinate 105,950 downwards.
CTACAAAAAAAAAAATTAAAATTAAATTAAATTACCTCAACAGGTAAATACACAATGTTTACATCAACCTCCATACTTGGCAAAACCTAGGAGAAAACTGTATGGTCAGTGGATTAGAAAGTATGATATGTCTATGAAAATCGGTTGGTTAGTTAAAAGAGCTGTAATTTGTAAGATGAACTATTATTGTTAATGGAGGGTTTGTTTCTATAGATGTACAAAGATTCTAAGATTCGGAGTTCTGTGAGGTTATTGGATCTAGTTAAAATTTCAAACTGAGTTTTGTGAAGGGGATGGTTGTTTTCATTACTATGGTTTCTAATTGCGGATTGTGGTGGGCTATTGAGGGGACGGTTGGTACGGACTGACAAGCCCAAATGTTGAGAAAGGCGCACCTCCAGTTGGAGTTGAGTGCTGCCAATATACGCAGCTTTACAGCTGTCGCACGTGTATTTGTAAACAACATTAGGGCATACAGTTTTGGGGAATTCATCTTTGAACTTTAAAAAATTTGATAATTTAAGTGGGTTGACGAAGGCGAATCTAAAATTTATTTGGGGATAACTAGACTTGAGCAGTTTGGACAATTCACCTCGAATACGCAATGATAAATAACCATAAAAAGGTCATTTAATATATCTGGTTTCTTTTGTACTGTAGTTATGGGGAGTTTAGTATTAAAAAGTTATTTAAAAATTTCTTTAATTGGTTATCAAAAAGATTAGAAGGGTAGTAATTGTTAATAAAGTACTGTCTTAAAAATGTAAATTCTTCATTTAACGAAAAGTAATCCGAACAAATACGGTAACTTCTTGTTAATAATGTTACTATAGCACTAATCTTATATTTATAAAACATACAACTTAAATAATTGGTTCCCAAGCCAGTAAAAGTTTGTTTTCGAAATAGTGAAGTTTGGAACTTATTATGAGCCCGTTTAACTAAAACATCCAGGAAAGGTAAACTATTATTTGTTTCGTTTTCACATGTGTACTTAATATTACTATGTTGTTGATTAAGATAATTAAGAAAAAGTTTTACGTGTGAAGGATATTTAAATATTAAGAAAGTGTCACCCACGTATCTTCTGTAATATATGGGTTTAAAACTATTAGGACAACTTTTCAACCAAATTTCTTCGTAATGGCAAAGAAATGCAGGTGCTACTGTAGTATGCGGTCTACCGACGATTGGTTAGGTTTAGTCATGATATTTTCGTTAAAACTAACGAAAATACCATGACTAAACCTAACCAATCGTCAAGGGCGATTGACAATGGGATGTAAACAAACAATTAGTAAACAAGATAAGAAGCTATAATTAAAAGGTAGACCGCCGAATCGTAGGTAGACCGCATACTACAGTAGCACCGAAATGCATTTGCTAGTGTTGGGCTCAACGGGGAACCCATAGCTACCCCATCAATTTGGCTGTAAAGGTTACTATTAAATAAGAAAAGATTATCAAAACACACTATTTCGAGAAGGTTTTTAAATTGAGTCTGAGTGAGGCCATTAATAAGAGTATTATCAGTAGTGAATAACTTGTTTAGTATGATATTTAATGTTTCTTTTAACGGGACATTAGTAAACAATGACGAGACATCAAAACTGGCCATAGTAAGAGAATCGGCATGATTGATCTCTTTTATCTCTTTAGCAAAATCAAACGAGTTGTTTATAAAATAATCATTAAAGGTGAGTTTCGAAAGCAAGGGAACGAAGAATTTGGCTAAGTTATAATTGAATGTACCACAGGCCGAAAGAATAGGTCTTAGTGGGAAATTTGGCTTTTGGACTTTAGGTAAACCGTATAGAATTCCTGGATTAGAACCAGAAGCAAATAAAAAATTGTATGTATTGTCAGCAAGAATACATATTACTATTTTTTAATTTACGCAAACACCTATTAAGTTTATCTTCGAGTTTTAGTAATTTAGACAGAACATTCTCTTTTACCCTTTTAAATTTAGACGTATCCGACAAAATTGTCTCCATTTTATTTATGTAAACTGTTGAATCAATCAACACTACTCCTTTACCCTTATCCGGTTTTGTAATGATGACAGAGTTATCCTTTTCCAAATTATTAAGAATTTTAAAATCTTGCTTATTAAAAAGGGGAGAAAAACCTTATGGGGTTTAAAATTACAAAAATTCTTAAAAGAATTTAAAAGGGTAAATTTAAAAGGGTAAAAGAGAATGTTCTGTCTAAATTACTAAAACTCGAAAATAAACTTAATAGGTGTTTGCGTAAATTAAAAAATAGTAATATGTATTCTTGCTGACAATACATACAATTTTTTATTTGCTTCTGGTTCTAATCCAGGAATTCTATACGTTTACCTAAAGTCCATAAGCAGTGACGGCCCTAGGATTGCTGACTCCCCGGGCAAGCTGAACTTCGGCGCCCTTACAAGTATAATTTTAAAATTTGTTCACAATGAGGAAAAACTACAAATGTAGGAATGAAGAGTTTATTACAATTAACGATATTCACTCAAAGTACAACTAAACATTCTCAAAATGGAACCATGTATGAAAATATGAGAGACAGTGTTGCCACTTTTGTCTGAGGTAAATCCACAAAAAAATGTAAAAATTCCACAAAGTGGCAACACTGATGAGATATTAAGGATGGCAGCGCTGCCAGGCGTATGTAATTTGTGCTCAACGCTCACCTACGCGGCCACATCAACCCATGTGACATGTCATCCCATGTCGGGCCAAGCTGACCTTAGCTTTACTGGTAGTCTGGTACTAATGCTATTGGCTGATATGTCATAATCCCTGAAAATTTTACTCCACATCAGGAAATTTTCACATTTGACTATTTTATTTTATTTATTTATTTTTCTATTTTTCCCTTTGTATTTGGAAGATCCCAAACACATGACGTGGCGCCCCTTAGCACGTGGCGCCCCGGGCAACTGCCCGAGTTGCCGGTACCTTGAGCCGGCCCTGTCCATAAGCCAAATTTCCCACTAAGACCTATTCTTTCGGCCTGTGGTACATTCAATTATAACTTAGCCAAATTCTTCGTTCCCTTGCTTTCGAAACTCACCTTTAATGATTATTCTATTAACAACTCGTTTGATTTTGCTAAAGAGATAAAAGACATCAATCATGCCGATTCTCGTACTATGGCCAGTTTTGATGTCTCGTCATTGTTTACTAATGTCCCGTTAAAAGAAACATTAAATATCATACTAAACAAGTTATTCACTACTGATAATACTCTTATTAATGGCCTCACTCAGACTCAATTTAAAAACCTTCTCGAAATAGTGTGTTTTGATAATCTTTTCTTATTTAATAGTAACCTTTACAGCCAAATTGATGGGGTAGCTATGGGTTCCCCGTTGAGCCCAACACTAGCAAATGCATTTCTTTGCCATTACGAAGAAATTTGGTTGAAAAGTTGTCCTAATAGTTTTAAACCCATATATTACAGAAGATACGTGGATGACACTTTCTCAATATTTAAATATCCTTCACACGTAAAACTTTTTCTTAATTATCTTAATCAACAACATAGTAATATTAAGTACACATGTGAAAACGAAACAATAATAGTTTACCTTTCCTGGATGTTTTAGTTAAACGGGCTCATAATAAGTTCCAAACTTCACTATTTCGAAAACAAACTTTTACTGGCTTGGGAACCAATTATTTAAGTTGTATGTTTTATAAATATAAGATTAGTGCTATAGTAACATTATTAACAAGAAGTTACCGTATTTGTTCGGATTACTTTTCGTTAAATGAAGAATTTACATTTTTAAGACAGTACTTTATTAACAATTACTACCCTTCTAATCTTTTTGATAACCAATTAAAGAAATTTTTAAATAACACTTTTAATACTAAACTCCCCATAACTACAGTACAAAAAGAAACCAGATATATTAAATGACCTTTTTATGGTTATTTATCATTGCGTATTCGAGGTGAATTGTCCAAACTGCTCAAGTCTAGTTATCCCCAAATAAATTTTAGATTCGCCTTCGTCAACCCACTTAAATTATCAAATTTTTTAAAGTTCAAAGATGAATTCCCCAAAACTGTATGCCCTAATGTTGTTTACAAATACACGTGCGACAGCTGTAAAGCTGCGTATATTGGCAGCACTGAACTCCAACTGGAGGTGCGCCTTTCTCAACATTTGGGCTTGTCAGTCCGTACCAACCGTCCCCTCAATAGCCCACCACAATCCGCAATTAGAAACCATAGTAATGAAAACAACCATCCCCTTCACAAAACTCAGTTTGAAATTTTAACTAGATCCAATAACCTCACAGAACTCCGAATCTTAGAATCTTTGTACATCTATAGAAACAAACCCTCCATTAACAATAATAGTTCATCTTACAAATTACAGCTCTTTTAACTAACCAACCGATTTTCATAGACATATCATACTTTCTAATCCACTGACCATACATTTTTCTCTTAGGTTTTGCCAAGTATGGAGGTTGATGTAAACATTGTGTATTTACCCGTTGAGGTAATTTAATTTAATTTTAATTTTAATTTTTTTTTTGTAGTGAGGTAATTTTAATGATTTTAATTTTGTATTGATGCAGTTTCCATTTTGTTTTAAGGTTTTAATTTTAATGGTTTTAATATTGTATTGATGTAATTTTCACTTCGTATTTTTGTTTGAAGGTTTTAAGACTTAATTCACTGATGATGACAAAAGATTTGTCGAAACGTCTGAAGTACAAAAAATAAATGAAAATGTTTGCCGTTGTGTTGGTCCTTCTGCTCATCTGTAGGCTCCGTTTCCGTAAGGATAAGTCAATAGCTTTGATATATATATATATAATATATTATTATATATATATATATATATTATATATACGAGGGTGGGTTGAAAAGTAATGCCTCCACTTGAATAATTTTGGATTGTGTAGAGGTAGCCAGATAAAACCGGTTTTGTGTTCTAACTTGATATCCCCACCCCATTCCAGGTTGTGTAGAGGTAACCAGATAAAACCGATTTTGTGTTATACCCTAATATAGCCTACACTCATTCCACGTGTTGGTTCACTACCGATTACAATGGAAAGGAGTAAAGACGTTCGCTTCAAGCAACGTGCCGTAATTGAATTTTTGACCGCGGAAAGTGTTGCTCCCATAACCATTCATCGGCGAATGCAAGCTGTGTACGGCAAACAGTGTGTTAATGCGAGTACCATTCGACGTTGGGCGAGGCATTGTAAAGGAAGAGAAGCAGGGCAAGAAGATTTGCGAGACAAACCGCGAAGTAGAAGGCCTGTAACGGCAACCGACGAGTCTCATCGGAACTACGTTGACGAACCGATTCGTGGAAATCGTCGCATTAAACAAAATGAAATTGCTGCAATGCTCGATATCTCGAAAAATCGAGTGGGACACATTATCACTATTCTCGGTTACCGAAAGGTTTGCGCCAGATGGGTACCTCGCATGCTCACTGCCGAGATGAAAACTGAGAGACTACGCATTTGCGAAGAAAATCTGCAGCGCTTCGAAAATGAAGATGAATTTCTGCACAACATTGTGACAGGAGACGAGACGTGGGTCCACCATTATGACTGAAAATAAACGGCAATCCATGGAATATCGGCACAAAAATTCACCGCAACCAAAAAAATTCAAAGTTCAAAAATCGGCTGGCAAAGTGATGATGACTGTTTTTTGGGATATCAATGGTGTTGTTCTCGAAGACTTTACGGAAAGAGAGACAGCAATCAACTCCGCATGTTATATTGAAACTCTGAAGAAGTTGAAAAAACGGATCAGGAGGGTTCGCACCCACAAAAACGGTCATTGTTCACCATGACAACGCACGGCCTCACACCAGTGTTCAAACGCGAGAAGCAATTGAGGAACTGCGATTCACTGTCTTGCCGCATCCACCATATAACCCCGATTTAGCACCTTCCGATTTTCACCTCTTTCTTAAACTTAAAGAACATCGTGGAAATCGCTACGAGTCTGACGAAGAAGTTAAGGCCGCTGTGAAATTTTGGTTTCGTAGTCAAAGCTCCGAGTTTTACTGGGATGGATTTCAAAAACTTATTTATCGTTGGCGTAAATGCATCGAGATAGAGGGTAATTTTATAGAAAAGTAAATGTATCGTTTTGAAGAATAAACTCTAAGGTACATATCTGCCTCTGTTTCGATAAAATCCTTCAACCCGTTTAAAATTTATTTCAGTGAGGCATTACTTTTCAGCCCACCCTCGTATATACATAATATACTGTTTAATATATACTGACGGATTAATTACTTCTCTTAATGAGACAAGAGCAGGATGCTGTGTAGCTGTATAGATAATATGAGGATAAATAACTTGGTCTGTGCCGATGATATGGGAAGAATACATTCTTCCTTTAAAGGTCTGGATCATCATCTAAATTTTGCGAATCATATTCATAAAACCATGACAATAATTTTTGTTACTAAAACTAAGGTAATGCAATTCCATCCTAAAAGCTCAAACCAAACGGCTAATATTATTTTCAAAATGAGAGCCGAACCAATAGAGCAGATACAAGAATTTAAGTATCTGGATCAAACTATCACCAGCTCCTTGAGTGACGACTTATCCAAAAGGAAACAACATTGAAGTTACTCTGCTAAGGCAAACATGAGTATAAGGAACTTCAAATTCTGTACAAGCGAAGGTAAAGACACTCTTCTTCATACTTTCTGCACTAATATTTATGAGCAGCAACTCTGGGTTAATTATATAAAAGGTTCCTGCAGAACCCTCAATTTGTTTTACAGCAGATCCTATAGACTGCTATATAACTTACCTTCAAGACGCTCAGCCTCTCAAGTGTTCGCTAAGCGCAACGTTTCGAGTTTCCTCAAGGTAACAAGACTTCCCCAATACAGTCTAATGCGAAGAATTAAAAACTCAGACGATCCATTGTCCAAACTATTCATCAGTCCTGCTTTATGTCTTCTACAGTGTGGACCTCTTGGTATGAAAGTGTTTGTTCATAGCTCCACTTAACTCCTGTAATAGCCATTCCATTACATATAATTTTTATTTTTCTTAGTCCTACCTCTGGGATGCTATTATTACTAATTTTATTATTTTTCGTTTCATTACGTGTATTACTGTTATTTCTTTATTGCTGTAGCACTTTTTTGTTTTTCTAAATTTATTGTTTAATTAGTTGTATCGCTCATTACCTTGAAGGATACTATATCTTTTTCTTATGGGATCTGTCTCTTGCCAATAAAAATTATCATTGTCATTATCATCATTATCATTACCATATTTTAGTATTTTCACTACGTGCATTTTTTATTTTTATTTTTTAAAAATTTTATTAATTTTGTTTGTATTGTTAGCTTTGGATATTTTTTATTATTACTTGTTTGAGTACGTGTCTTATTTTTATTTCTCTTTTAGGCCTAATTTTTAGTTCTTTAAATTTATTATTGTTTGATTTATCTTATCTCTTATTACCTTCAAGAATATTGAATATTGCACTATTTTATGGGATTTATATCCTGCGAATAAAGCTTGTCATTATCGTTATCATATATATAGTGAAGCAACAAGTTTTGTTGCGTTACATTTTTATTAAGTTTGGATTTCGAAAAACGAACCACAAATGTAACAATAAATGTAACTTCCGGAATTCTGTAAAACAGTGTTGAATGGTTTAAGACACCATATATATATATATATATATATATATAGAGAGAGAGAGAGAGAGAGAGAGAGAGAGAGAGAGGTATAAGCAATGAAAAATGTCTTTAAATGAAAATACGGGTATTTCTGTGTTGACGTTTTTACAACTATTTTTTGCGAAAAAATCCAATTTTCTCATAAAACTCTCCTTTCTCTAAAATTTTTCCATTTTACATCCCTTTTAAAGAGCCTTTTAAAGGATTATATTATTATATTATGCTCATAAAAAAGTCGAAATTACAGATTTTAGTCCCGGCAAGTAGAACCAGCGCCCATTTTTCAAATCTGGCCTTCACGGAATACGATCCTGCGACAAACTCTTCTCCCGAGGCAAGGAATGTACAATAGTTTAACTGTAATTCCGACTCAGAATTTGAAAATAAAAAAATGTAAATCGTAAATACTTACTGAAATGTTCGTGAAAACGTCCTTCAAAGATGTAAAACTCAGAGTTTTCGGACTGCATTTCGATTGTCAATAATGGGTATAAAGTTTAAGAGCGATTTACGAACTAAATGCTTCTATTTCACTGCTAAAATGCATTTATTTTATCCAACTGTATTTTCACATAAAACTAGAAGTCAAAAACCAAAATCAGTACAATTCTTTAAAATTATTATTGAAATGTTTTAAAATAACAACAAATGAATTGTAATATGTATATACTGTGGTGTGCACTTGGAAAGAAATCAACACATTTATAAAGAAACAAAAACACTGAACGAACCAATGCCACGAAGGAACCCGTTAAGAGGAACTCTTCTGAGGATGTTTTCCGAAAGTTTAGTTCGCAAAAGGAGATTCAAAGTTAAAAAAGTGAATGAAGAAATGGGACGAGACGGGAGTGAACGGAGAGACGCCTTAAAGTTGACTAAACGAAATTCTTTTCCAGCACACTGTCAGAGTCTCTAGCAACGTGTGTCAAGGGAGAAACGGCTCTCTCGCTCTCTCTCTCTCTCTCTCTCTCTCTCTCTCTTTTCTTTTCTTCTCACTCTATTCCATTCTTTTCTATGCTTTTGCTCTCTCTTGATCTCTCTTTTCTCTTTTTATCCCTTGCCTTTTTTCTTCACATTCATTATTCAACTCTTTTCTGTTTTTGTTCTCTCTCTCTCTCTCTCTCTCTCTCTCTCTCTCTCTCTCTCTCTCTCTCTCTCTCTCTCTCTCTTCGTTTTTCTTCTCACTCTACTCCATTCTTTTCTATGCTTTTGCTCTCTCTTGTTCTCTCTTTTCTCTTTCTATCCCTTGCCTTTTTTCTTCACATTCATTATTCAACTCTTTTCTGCTCTCTCTCTCTCTCTCTCTCTCTCTCTCTCTCTCGTTTTTCTTCTCACTCTACTCCATTTTTTCTATGCTTTTGCTCTCTCTTGTTCTCTCTTTTCTCTTTCTATCCCTTGCCTTTTTTCTTCACATTCATTATTCAACTCTTTTCTGCTCTCTCTCTCTCTCTCTCTCTCTCTCTCTCTCTCTCTCTCTCTCTCTCTCTCTCTCTCTCTCGTGTTTCTTCTCACTCTACTCCATTCTTTTCTATGCTTTTGCTCTCTCTTGTTCTCTCTTTTCTCTTTTTATCCCTTGCCTTTTCAACTCTTTTTTGTTTTTGCTCTCTCTCTCTCTCTTCTCTCTCTCTCTCTCAGTTCTTTTTAACTATTTCTATTTATCAATTAAGTCTCAGATATTTATGTTCTTGCTTTATTTCTATTTTCATTTACTTCCACAATGGACCAAAGAAGTCTCGTTTGGGCAGCGCGCCCGCCAACGCTGCCCTCGGATGTTTTAGAATGCTGCCGGGCTCGTTTGACAGTGTGGAATGTTAGGTATAAACGAGAATGTGAGCGGGTACGAGTGGCCAAGGTTTGTCGGGACGAACGTTTTGACTTACTTGTTCTGTTCGAAACGAAGCTGATAGGGACTCGTGATGTGGCATGGGAAGGAAAGAAAGATGTGAAATCGAGTATGGAGGGAGTTACGAAGTTACAGGCTAACAGAAACCATAAGACCCACTCTAGGTTATCTCAAGAAAAAGTATAGAAAAAAGGAAAAAAAGCAAATGAAAATAAAGAATACTGAAAACTGATACCATGCTTACACTTATAAACGTGTAAAGCTTTCACACAAGAATAGTAGGAGCAGCAAAGCATAGAACAGACAAAGTGCTCCCTCCTCTGCGAGCCATTCCTGACATGAAATTGTTGTGAAAGAAGATTTTTAGGAAAGTAGGAAAAGTATTATGAAAAGAATAGCCTCAGAGTTCATTCACACCATGCGTAAGCTTATTTCGTTTACCCAATTATACATTACACTTAAAGGACAGGAGAAAAATAAAGGACAGTATGAAAAACTAGACTACTTAATCTAATTTATCTTATGCATTTTTTAAAGGATTTTTTTTATTTATTATACAGAAGTCATCAGCATTCTATCGCTGCATTATTTCTTCGATAAATGCCAAGACCATCTTGCTGAGAGACTCTTAAAGTTTAATTATTTATATTGCCATCTTTCGCACTGGGATTATTTAGATAAGAGAGCAGTGATCCAGAAGCACCTCCAAGCGCTCAGCACACCCGAATTTAAGAACTCTCACGAAAGTGTACATAATGTATTTGATTTTCCCCCTTTTTAACGAAATTTATCATTTCGTAATTTACATTGCGTCCTTCGCATATGAATTACTCAGCTCCAGCTGGTCAACACCCTCTAACTTAAGAATTCCCCGATAGTGTGCGCTGTGCATATGCGTATTATTATTATTTTCCCTTTTTTTAAGGAGATTTTGTCACACACTAATTAAAACTAAAATTCTACTCTAGGTAAGTAGCTTGTCTGAAGTTGAATATGTCTATTCAGAGTTTTTGACTCCCGAGAGTTCCCATTAGTGGACCGGCCAAAATTCAAAAATCGACTTTGAACGGCGTTTTTTGTTAATAGCTGGCACCCATGCTAAATCAATGTACCTGTGGGTGAGGAATAAAATGCAGGTGGATGCCACTCTCGCTTTTGGCTTTGAAGGTCATTTTCGAGGTTAAACTGTACAAAAAATGATATCTTTTAATTTTAATTTAAAAAAAAAAATTCTGAGCCAATTGGTTTGACCAAATGTTTCATTTTGCCACACTTAGTGATAAAGAAGTATGATGAATGATGACACGCTTATTCAATCCGAATTACCAACTCAAGGTCAAATTCAAGTTAATCACAACCGAAATTTTGCTAAAAATTTGTGATTTTTTATTTTAATTGGCGAAAAAAACATTGAGCAAGTCTGTTTGTCAAAACAATTTACTTTAACATGATTAGTGCCTAATAAGTTTGATGGCCTGAATTAAGTACTCACAGTAACAGAATTATCACAACTAAATCACAAAGCAGTAAATATAGCCCCATAACTATACAGTTTACACACTAGTAACATCTACAAGTTCACGTTCCTTGATGAACAGCACCGAAATGCTGCACTGACAGTCACAATTGTGTGGATTGCAATCACTTAAGAACAGAGTTATTAGTTCCTTACAGCACATTCCAGCTTCTTTCGATTTCAGCCCGGAAGAGAGACATAGATTTACTGTCTAGCTGGGTTACAGCAACCGCTGTCGTCACAACCACAAGCTGTCGTACACCTCATCCTTTTCCTGAAGCAGTTGCATCTAGCTGACTTACACTTTTTCTTGCAACCACAAGCACAAGCTCCAGGCAGGCTTCAGGGATTGAAGGAAGTCTTGTCCACACTGGTAGGAGGCTCCCATCTTCCAACTTCCAGGCTGAAGTGTCCACCGGATCTTCAACATCTACGTGCTCTTTGTCAGCCTAGAGCCATATTTTGGCCTGATAGTTTGCCCGATTGGCGTGGAGCTCCAGGGCATCCTTTGTCGGTGGGAGCATTTCCAGAGTCTTCTTGGCCTTCCCAAAAAGGTGAACTCTGGCGTCATCAACTGTGTTGTTTCGGGGTGCCATACAAATGACACACAAACTTCTCAACATCTGCGATATCCCCATCTCGACCAATGGCGTGCAGCAGGAGTGAGTGGTCACTGAACACCTTCCAACACTTCTTTTTTCCATGACCACTGAAGGACGAGACTGTCACACCCGGTCAAAGCGTGGAAGCTGACCAGGTTGTCCCTGACTGGGGGCGACAAACTCTTGAATACAACATGCACGGGGTAGCATTTTCGGTTCTTGGCCGTTCCGCACAGCATCCACACTTCAGCGACCTTGGTGCAAACGAAGTGAATCAGCAGCACCATTACATCAGTATCTCTGCACACTACCAGTATTCGTTCATAGCCCTGGGACGCTGCATCACATGAGTGAAGGATGAGCCTGGTGTCCGCTTCTTCATGGTTGCTATGCAGTGGAACGTCATGTCGCCTGGTTGGCCATACTTCAGTGGCTTCAGAGAAGCCACCCCCTGTCACCAGGGAAGATAATTTTTTACGACAGATGGTTACCGAACCAACGCGCGGTGACAATATTTTAGACGTGGTGATGACGAACGGCGAAAATATAGTCGAAGGTTTAGAAGTAGGCGAGAGTTTAGGAAGTATTGATCATCAAATTATTAGGTTTAAGCTATTGATAGAAAACACTAAGGATAGTAACGTAATAGAAGTCCCTGATTTTCGTAGGGCTAATTTTGATAGTTTTGCAGATAGGATGAGAGTAGTGGACTGGGATAACTTATTTGTAGGTAATGACGCAAATTTGCATTGGGAGGAGTTTAAAGATAGTTTCTTGCATGTCGAAAGGGAGTTCATTCCTCGTAGGCCCAAGTGCGCTAGAAATCATGGTAGGCCCAAGTGGTGGATTAAGGAAAGAGGCGAGTTCATAAACGAGCGTAACAGAGCGTATAGACTTAATAAGCGCAATGGCACGGTAGCTAACGTTAATAGATACATCGAGCTTAGACGTCAGGTTAAAAGATCAGTTAGGAATGCTAAGCGTAATTTAGAGATACTTATAGCTGCGGATAGTAAACATAACCCAAAAAAGTTTGTCGATTACGTGAATAATCGTAAGCCGATAAAAGATAATATAGGCCCACTCGTGGACGCTAATGGCGCTTTGGCTTCTGACGCTCAGGCGATGGCGGGTATTTTTAATAACTTTTTTGCGACAGTTTTTACCATAGAAGTCAATAATGTCCCCGATGTGGACGATATCGTTCCATTTAGCAGCGAGATTATTTTGGATGAAATAACTGTTTATGAGGGTGAGATTGCGCATTATATCGATAGGCTAAAAGTTAGCAAGGCTCCAGCCCCTGACGCGTTTTATCCTAGACATCTGAAAGATTTGAAAGACGTTATCGTAGGCCCCTTATCGAAGATTTTTAATCAGTCATTCGAAACGGGGATTATTCCTGAAGACTTCAAATTACCTAACGTCACGCCCATTTTTAAAAAAGGCGACCGCACAGTAGCTAGCAATTATAGGCCCATTAGCTTAACGTCAATTGTCGGTAAACTTTTGGAATCTGTAGTTAGGGATCGTATCATCGATCACTTAGAAAGTCGCGATTTGATCAATAGTAGTCAGCATGGGTTTCGACGGCATAGATCTTGTTTAACTAATTTGTTAAAATTTTATAACGAAATAGTGCGCGAATATGATAGGCATAGAGCGGCTGACGTTATTTATTTAGATTTTAAAAAATGCGTTCGATACAGTTCCACACAGAAGATTAATTGCGAAGGTTAAAGCGCACGGTATACGCGGTCAGGTAGCTAACTGGTTAGAGGAATGGCTTCGTGGTAGGAGACAGAGGGTCGTTGTTAATGGTAGTGAATCGGGGTGGTTGGATATTGGTAGCGGTGTCCCACAGGGACGTTACATTAAGAACATAGATGTAGGATTGACTAGTAACGTGTCAAAATTCGCGGACGATACTAAAATAGGCGGTAAGGTTGTTAACGAGGACGATAGAAATAGGCTCCAAAACGATGTAAATAGGATTATGGAGTGGACGGATAAGTGGCAGATGCAATTTAACTTAGACAAATGTAAAGCTTTGCATATATGTTCTCGTAACAATCATTACACGTACACGATGGATGATAGACAGTTAGCGAGCGTTGACAAGGAAGTAGATTTAGACGTACGCGTATCTAAGGATTTAACACTTTACTGGCCAAATATTTTGTAGGGTTAAGTTATGAATGCGTGTATTTGAAAGGTTACAAATTTGTCCTTTTGGGCAGTAAAGGGTTAAGAGTTAGGAACCAGTGCCTGGAGTCTTGCGCAAAAGCTAATAGGATGTTAGCCTTCATAGCGCGTAATTTCGAATTTAAATCGAAGAATATTATATTGCCCCTTTACAAGTCCCTAGTCAGGCCTCATTTAATATGCCGTTCAGTTTTGGTGCCCGTATTTGCGTGAGGATATTGATAGGTTAGAAAGGGTTCAGCGTCGCGCCACGAAACTAATTCCGTCATTGCGCAACAAGCCTTATGAAGATAGAATTAAAGAGTTAGACTTGCATTCACTCGAAACTAGGAGATTAAGGGGGAAGCTTACTGAAGTTTTCAAAATCGCTAATAAAATCGATAAAGTAAATTTTGATAAACTCTTCACTTTCGATAATAGCAATACTCGTAATAACGGATTTAAGTTGCGTGGCAGACGTTTCATTATTAATATCACTAGAAACTTCTTTACGTTTAAAGTAATTGATAAATGGAATAATCTTCCCGCGTCAGTCGTGAACTCTACCAGCGTTACTGTGTTTAAGAGCCGTTTAGATAGGCATTTTAAAAATATTAACGTTGTTTTATATAATAATAAAGCAATTAGTAACAGGAGCTCTTTGGGTGGTGATCAGGGATGAGTCTGTTGACGACTAATGCCAGCTTGTGACATGCCAACGTGTGATATGCCAGCAAAAAAAAAAAGTTAGACTGACACGAACTTAGATGTAGCCTGTAGCGTAAACTAACCCACTTTTTGTCATTCTTTTTTTTCTCTCTCTCCTTATTTGCATGTCTGTAACTCTCTTCATTGCATGCTGTAGTTTGCGTGGTATGATAGTGTTTGAGCTAAGAATGTGTTGCATGGTCTGTAATGCTTCTTTTTTTACTTCTTTTCATCTTTCACCCCTTTCCGACAGAGTGGGCTGCATCCTCTACCTCCCTATGGAGTGGAGGACCGGTTTGTCGGCAGTGGCCGGCGGATGATGATGGTGTCTTTCTTTTTCTGAATGAATTTTAACCCACGAGTGATAGGTTTTGCTACTTACATAACCCTATATTCTCTTCTTTTAACCCCTTACTTTCTGCTTTCTCTCGGGCTACCCTTAGGGTCTTTGTTAGCCTTAGCTTCTGTAGATCTGTAGATCTTTCTTGAAGTTCTCTGCCCCTCTCGATGAAGTTAGACAGAAACAACGTTAGGTCAGCCTTCTTTGTATCCAGGGCCATGAAGTTTTTCCACACTTCAGGCAGTGGAACTTGTGGGCCATCAATGACTTTCCGAATTGGTTTCTTCTTGCTTGCACACTTTGTCCTGGTAACTGTTTTCATCGATCCTTCCCCTGCGTACTGATCAAAGATGACATCAACTCTTGTTGTGTGTTCATTGAAATAACTCGTCACGGCCTTGAAGAACACTTCAGCATAGTCGCCGAATGTCCGACAGCCGCCAGGCTTGCCAAGAGCTTGGATGAGTGCATGGCCATCTATCATCACACAGGTCTTCAGATTAGAGGTTGGACCCTCTGAGCTTATGGTCTGCTGAGCCATCAGGATATTCATCAGCTCAGACTTCGATGTCGAATTCATCTCTCCTCTTGCCTTCGCCAGACTAAATGGGACTGGGGACTGTTCATGCTTCAAGACGTTGACCATCTTCACCATGCGACCTGCGGTCGCGGCATTCAGGAGCCGCTGTAGTAGCTTTCTGTCAGCTTTGATGGTCTTCTGCATGTTCTGCTTGGTGGAAACTGTAGCTTTGTACACATCAGCGAAGGTTTTCGACCGATGTTTCTTAGAAAGGCGGTAATTTATTCCGGCAACTATGATATAGTTGCTATCACTGAAACTTGGTTGAATACCGTGACTCGGGACTTGTTGGGGGAACTTGATATAACGGGTTTTAAACTCTTTACTAATGATAGGTTACATAGGTTTGGCGGAGGCGTTTTGCTGTACATTCGTAATTCCCTTAGGGCTATCGAGGTTAAGTTAGATTTTCCGGCAGCAATTAATGCGATATGTGTTGAAGTTAGGGCGCGTAGTAGTATTTTAATTTTGTTGTTGTTTATAGACCTCCCGTTCAACCCCTCGATACGATACTAGATTTTACTCACTTCTTGGTAATTTTATTGACAATCGGAATAGTATAATTGTCGGAGACTTTAACTGCCCTAATGTTAATTACGAGAATTTTACTGGTAATGAGGAGGGTTTGAGATTGGTTGAGTTTATGGACGATAACTTTTTACGACAGATAGTTACCGAACCAACGCGCGTGACAATATTTTAGATTTGGTGATGACGAACGGCGAGAATATAGTCGAAGGTTTAGAAGTAGGCGAGAGTTTAGGATGTAGTGATCATCAAATTCTTAGGTTTAAGTTATTGATAGAAAACACTCAGGATAGTAACGTAATAGAAGTCCCTGATTTTCGTAGGGCTAATTTTGATAGTTTTGCGGATAGGATGAGAGTAGTGGACTGGGATAACTTATTTATGGGTAATGACACAAATTTGCGTTGGGTGGCGTTTAAAGAAAGTTTTAGGAATATTGAAAGGGAGTTTATTCCTCGTAGGCCCAAGCGCGCTAGAAATCGTGGTAGGCCGAAGTGGTGGACTAGGGAAATAGGCGAGTTCATAAACGAGCGTAATAGAGCGTATAGACTTAATAAGCGCAATGGCACGGCAGCTAACTTTAATAGATATATCGAGCTTAGACGTCAGGTTAAAAGATCAGTTAGGAATGCCAAGCGTAATTTAGAGATACTTATAGCTGCGGATAGTAAACATAATCCAAAAAAGTTTTTTGAATACGTTAATAATCGTAAGCCGGTAAAAGATAACATAGGCCCTCTAGTGGATGTTAATGGCGCTTTGGCTTCTGACGCTCAGGCGATGGCGGGTATTTTCAATAACTTTTTTGCGACAGTTTTTACCGTAGAAGACGTAAATAATGTCCCCGACGTGGACGATATCGTTCCATTTAGTAGCGAGACTATTTTGGATGAAATAACTGTTTACGAGGCTGAGATTGCGCATTATATCGATAGGCTAAAAGTTAGCAAGGCTCCAGGCCCTGACGCTTTTTATCCCAGACATTTGAAAGATTTGAAAGACGTTATCGTAGGCCCCTTAACGAAGATTTTTAATCAGTCACTCGAAACGGGGATTATTCCTGAAGACTTCAAATTAGCTAACGTCACGCCTATTTTTAAAAAAGGCGACCGCGCAGTAGCTAGCAATTATAGGCCCATTAGCTTAACGTCAATTGTCGGTAAACTTTTGGAATCCGTAGTTAGGGATCGTTCATCGATCACTTAGAAAGTAGAGATTTGATTAATAGTAGTCAGCATGGGTTTCGACGCCATAGGTCTTGTTTAACTAATTTGTTAGAATTTTATAACGAAATAGTGCGCGAATACGATAGGCATAGAGCAGCTGACGTTATTTATTTAGATTTTAAAAAGGCGTTCGATACAGTTCCGCATAGGAGACTAATTGCGAAGGTCAAAGCGCACGGTATACGCGGTCAGGTAGCTAACTGGTTAGAAGAATGGCTTCGTGCTAGGAGACAGAGGGTCGTAGTTAATGGTAGTGAATCGGGGTGGTTAGATGTAGGTAGCGGTGTCCCACAGGGTTCAGTGTTAGGCCCATTGCTATTCGTAATTTACATTAACGACATAGATGTAGGATTGACTAGTAACGTGTCAAAATTCGCGGACGATACTAAAATAGGCGGTAAGGTTGTTAACGAGGACGATAGAAATAGGATCCAAGACGATGTAAATAGGATTATGGAGTGGACGGATAAGTGGCAGATGCAATTTAACGTAGACAAATGTAAAGTTTTGCATATAGGTTCTCGCAACAATAATTACACGTACACGATGGATGATAGGGAGTTAGCGAGCGTTGACGAGGAAGTAGATTTAGGCGTACGCGTATCTAAGATTTAAAGGTTAGGAACCAGTGCCTGGAGTCTTGCGCAAAAGCTAATAGGATGTTAGGCTTCATAGCGCGTAATTTCGAATTTAAATCGAAGGATATTATATTGCCCCTTTACAAGTCCCTAGTCAGGCCTCATTTAGAATATGCGTTCAGTTTTGGTGCCCGTACTTGCGTGAGGATATTGATAGGTTAGAAAGGGTTCAGCGTCGTGCCACGAAACTTATTCCGTCATTGCGCAATAAGCCTTATGAAGATAGGATTAAAGAGTTAGACCTGTATTCACTCGAAACTAGGAGATTAAGGGGGGAGCTTATTGAAGTTTTCAAAATCGTTAATAACATCGATAACGTAAATTTTGACAAATTGTTCACTTTCGATAATAGTAATACTCGCAATAACGGATTTAAGTTGCGTGGCAGACGTTTCATTACTAATATCGCTAAAAACTTCTTTACGTTTAAAGTAATTGATAAATGGAATAATCTTCCCGCGTCAGTCGTTCATTCTACCAGCGTTAATATGTTTAAGAACCGTCTTGACAGACATTTTAAAAGTATTAACGTTGTTTAAAATTAAAAAAAAAGTTAGCAACAGGAGCTCTGGTGGTGGTGCTCGAGGATGAGTCTGTTGACGATGAATGCCAGCTTGTGACATGCCAGCGTGTGATGCCAGCAATAAAAAAAAAAAAAAAAATTAGACTAACACGAACGTAGATGTAGCTCGTAGCGTAAACTAACCCACTTTTTGTTTAACTTACCTACTTTTTTTTTTATATCTCCTTACTTTGCATGTCTGTAACTCTCTTTCTTGCATGTTTGTAGTTTTGCATGGTATGACAGTGAGTTAAGACTGTGTTTGCATGGTTTGTAAGCGTTCTTATTTTACTTCTTTTCATCTTTCACCCCTCTCCTATTTCTCCGACTATTTTTCTGACTTGTCGGCAGTGGCCGGCGGATGATGATGGTGAGTCTTTTTTCTTTTTTCTGAATGAATGTTAACCCACGAGTGATAGGTGTTGCTCCTTACTTAACCCCTTATTTCTTCTCTTCTCTTAACCCCCTACTCTTTCCTTTCTCTCGGGCTAACCTTAGAGTGGATCTTAGGGTCTTTGTTAGCCTTAGCTTCTGTAGATCTGTAGATCTGTTCAATCAGTCTCTCCTTCATGAAGCCGATTACATGCTGCTTTCCTCGATCCTGAGCTGTCAGCAGGTTCTCCACAACATCTGTGGGTGCAGTGTCTTTGGTTGCCAGTGAAACAAGTGGGATGTTAGTGGCGGCATCTGTATCTCCTGCTTCACTCACGTGAACTCTGAAGACGTCAAACTGCTTCAACTGCTGAACTAGCTTCATGACATCATGAGCGTCACGCCTAGTGCGAGAAGGCAGACTGTCAACCCGAGTGAAGGTGGCTTCCCCATCATCATCTTGAAGATTGAAGAGGCATCTTGTGTCTTGAGAGATGCGTGACCGCTCTGACCATGTGATGCAGAACCTGTCTCTTGCTTGGTCATTCTTTGTGATGCCGATGATACCATTGTGCATCTTGCATGTACGATTTATCCATTCGGTTGCCTGATCAGCTGGAACTTGGTTGAAGCGCTTCGCCGTCCTCTTGACGACAAAGTTCCCATTACAGAACTCTGCATGAACTTCTGGTGCTGACTTCTCAAGACCTCTCATATCAGCCAAGTAGACCGGCCCCCAACGTGCATAGTTTGTGTGGTCATAGATAGTTAGCCAAGGCAGCATTGCAGCAAAGGCTTCTATGTGGAGACTCCACATGCCATCTCTCTGAGCTCTGATGAAGGCCAGTAGGATCTCTACCATTTCCATGTAGGATGACCACAGCATGAAGTTGGGATTTTCAGAGTGCTGGTCATTGAATTCCTCCATAAGACTGTGGAATTTCTCATCTGCCAAAACGTCTGAGAAGTTGTCAACAGCATTGCGCATCTCATCTATGTCAGCTCTGTCTTTGAAAAGCGAAGCAACATTGAGGGAAAGCTGTTTGACGGTCTCATCTCCTTTGGCAGTTGCAGCCAGCCATAACTCAAACAGCTGCCACTTGATGCGCCACAGTGCCTCACACGTCAGCTGGTGACCTCTCACCAAATATTCAACATGTGAAAGTATGCTATTACTTGTACTATGGTAGTAGTAGGCACATGCGCACCTCACCCAGCATGCTAAATGTAGTTTTAATGGAAATAAAGACATCCAGATTCATAGTTACATTCAATTATAATCCATAAAATCACAAAAATATGCTTTATGTGCTAATGATACACCTTTAAACACGTTACATAGAGCCACCACTGAAATGCAAAAATTCAGAATTTTTCAGAATTTGACATTTGTAACCTTGTATGGGACCTTCAAACCCAAAATTGAGAGTAGCATCCACCCACATCTTGTTTGGCATCCTCAATACTAATTATCTAAGGTGGGTGCCTGCTATTAACAAAAAACGCCTTTAAGTTTTTTATAGAGGACTTTTCAATTTTTGGCCGGCCCACTACATCAAGCTTCCCATCACCTGCGAATGCCCAGTGCTCTGAAACCAGGCCAGACCAGCGCCTCCTACTATATTTATTGCAAAAGGGAACATCACTACTCGTACATAAAACTATGAAATTTCTCTAGCGAGCTAAGTTAAATATAACGTGATTTTTTCCAAAAAGCACTAATAATCCTACACTGCGCACCCAATTACTATCCCTGAAACTATAAACGTCTATTCGGAGATTTTGATTCCCAAGAGTTCCCATAAAACTTCTCTACCAATGAGGCATCATCTGAGAACTTCCAGTACTCTAAAACCAAATCAAATCAGCGCCTTTTATTGGCAAAGAGAACGTTACTACTACTACTACTTTATCATAACTAGCCCCCCTTGCAAGCGACTTCCTATGTAATGACGAAAACGAAAAAAGGAGAAAAGCAAAAATTAAACTAAACTAAAATAAAAAGAAAGAAAGAATGGGAGAAAATGGCTTCCCGGAATAATTTAATATAACTATTCGGAGGTTGCAACTCCCAATAATTCTCATCGATTAAAAAGGAGGAAGAGGAGAGAAGAGTATTCTTTGCTATTGAAAGATGATTGGCATGAACATAGGAGAGAGCATATCAGAGAATATATATATATATATATATATATATACAGTATGTCCCACAAAAAAGTACACCCAATTTTAGATTGTACTAACTCCTCCAAAAATTGAGATATTTTGGATCTGTTTGTTTGATTTAATATAGCAAATTATTCTTTGTTAACGTTCAAATTTATTCATGTTTAAACGAATTAGTGTTTAAGCATCTGCTTTTAACTGAAGGGTACAACAAAATGGATTGCGCAAAATTGGTCAATGAAAAAATAATGTGTGTGCTATCGATGTAATGAAAAGACAAATACATAATAATAGATACTTTAACATAATTTTAATAAGATACAAAGCAGATTTTTCTTTATTCCTATTACAAAAGTTATGCTTAGTTTCGTTTTCTTTCAACATGACCGCCATTCCTATCGATACAAATCTGGAGTCGAGCTCTCATCTTCCCTATCACTCTTTTGATAAGATCTGGATTGTCTTTTAACAAGTTGATTTCAACTGTGATGCGAGTCCTCAAATCATCTAAATTGATAGGTTGTGATGCAAATACTCTATTTTTCAAGAAATAGCTCCTGCTCACAGGAGAGTTATTGTGAAGGAACGCTTGCAGGAAGTCTTCCACCAAAGAGTAATTGCTACAGGCCATGACATTGAATGGCCTCCCAGAAGCCCTGACTTGATCCCGTGTGATTACTTTTTATGGGGTCATTTGAAAAATAGAGTATTTGCATCACAACCTATCAATTTAGATGATTTGAGGACTCGCATCACAGCTGAAATCAACTTGTTAAAAGACAATCCAGATCTTATCAAAAGAGTGATGGGGAAGATGAGAGCTCGACTCCAGATTTGTATCGATAGGAATGGCGGTCATGTTGAAAGAAAACGAAACTAAGTATAACTTTTGTAATAAGGAATAAAGAAAAATCTGCTTTGTATCTCATTAAAATTATGTTAAAGTATCTATTATTATGTATTTGTCTTTTCATTACATCGATAGCACACACATTATTTTTTCATTGACCAATTTTGCGCAATCCATTTTGTTGTACCCTTCAGTTAAAAGCAGATGCTTAAACACTAATTCGTTTAAACATGAATAAATTTGAACGTTAACAAAGAATAATTTGCTATATTAAATCAAACAAACAGATCCAAAATATCTCAATTTTTGGAGGAGTTAGTACAATCTAAAGTTGGGTGTACTTTTTTGTGGGACATACTGTATATATATATATATATATATATATATATATATATATATATATATATATATGTGTATATATACGGTGGCAAACAATGATTGCCCCCCCACTGCACAGATGAAACTAATAGAGATAAAAAAAAAACTGATTGTTGCATCTTTTAGACAATTTAATTCTACGTCTAAACAAAATCACTCAGTAATTGGTGTTGCCTCCTTGTGCTTGGCGGACGGCTTCAAGTCGGCAAGGGTAGGAGGTGAGGAGAGACAAAAAAGGTCAGTGTCGTACTCAAGATTTTGGAGGATTGTTTCGATGTGCTGCTCCATGGTCCGACTGGCAGAATCGGGTGGCTGGTGGTTCAGCAAGCATCAGGGATTACGCTCGGTTTTCCAGGAAGGATCCTGAACGATTCTGCCGCCGGATCATGGAGCAGCACATCGAAACAATCCTCCGAAATCATGAGTACGACACTGACCATTTCGAGTCTTTCCTCACCATCTACCCTTACCGACTTGAAGCCGTCCGCCAAGCACAAGGCGGCAACACCAACTATTGAGAGGTTTTGTTTAGACGTAGAATTAAATTGTCTAAAGATTGCAACAATCAGTTTTTTCGTACCTCTATTAGTTTCATCATTGCTTGCCTCCCCTTTTATATATATATATATGTTAACCCCTCTTTTTATGGCCCTGGGGTGGTTCGGAGTCGAAGGGGGTTCTGGTTGGGAGGCACCAACGGATATTTCTCGCGATAGTTTCTTCTATAACATTCTAATTTTTTTCTCTCGCTATAGGGTAGACAGTCCTGTTAATTCTTCTCTTTATATGATACTCTGATACTTTCTCTGATACTAAAATTATCGACTTTTCTTTTATAACTTCTCGACTTTAATGACTAAGTTCTTCTGAAGAGAGCCCAACTCGAAGGGGAAAATAAAAAGTTTCTCTTACTGTAATTTACTTCTAAAAAATGTACAGGTAGTGCTCTGAATTTACAGCAGTAGAGGTTTGACCTCTTTCGACCATGGCTCAGGCCGGAATCTACAAAAATTAAGGAGGCAAGGGGACTCTGCCCCCTCCTCGCAGCGAGGCTAATAACAAGGGAGTCTCGAAGTAGGGACCAAAGAAGAGTGAAGTAATGAAGTGAAGTTAATTTTACAATTACATGTATCATATAAGTCTAAATGTTGGGGGAATGCAGTTGAAGGTTAAGTTTCCCCCTTTAAACACATGATCAGATGTTTGAAAGATTCTAAATAAAAATTAAAAAAAATAAAAACAAAAACTAATCGTATTTTCGCCGAGTATACATTCTGAAGGCGATATAATTTCGGAGTAGTACATTAAGTACAATCTAAGTACATGACTGAGTACATTGTAATTTTGGTTTATTACAATTATGATAATGATTATAATTATCAATTAATTCATATTCGCTTATTATCGCCGATTATAGTTTTATTAAAGTACATTAATTACATTATAAATCATTTTCATCAATTAGAGTTCATTAAAGTACATTACATTATATTAAATTATTACAGTTAATTATAATGAAAGTTACTATAACTTTTTGTTTTTATAGTGTTTCATGTTAATAGACAATTAAGATGTTAGAAATATAATACAAAGTACATGGGCACATACGGTATATAACATAATATAACATACGACATAACACCTTATGTTATAAATTTGTAACAGAAGCAAGAGAGAGGATTTCGAATTCAGATGCTTGATTTTGCTGTGGATAGCAGAATTTGAACGCTTCGCATAAGCATTTTTGAGTTCATTGCGGGAAATGAAATAATTAAAAATAAAAAATAAAAAGAATACACGTGAACGTATGTACATGTACGTAACTATGTACGTAATCATGATCATCAGGGGACAAGTACGAATGCACAAAGTATTGTACAGATATGAGTAGTCATACAACAGGTTGACAATGATAGACAATAGGTACCGGAATGAATGAGTAATAAAATCAACAAAAGATAAAGGTCAAGAAAGGATATGGATGTACGAATGAACAACGTATAAATAATGGGAGGATTTAGGAACGAATTAGAGACAGAGTGGTAATAAGGACTAAGTACACTACGGGTTAGATGCAAGACAATCATAATTAATTATAATAACTTCTATAACACATGAAAAATGGAAATATGGATACGACTAAACCATATAAATGATAGATCGTATGGTTGTGACACAAACAAAAATAGAAAGTATTAAATAGAGTTTTTATCCAAAATCGCATCAGGCGATTTTGGTTTCTCATGTAAAAATGAATATGGATTATTCATTGTTCATTTTTACAGTGTAGCCCCCTCTAAAATGGTATTAATTTATACAATAATATAATACAATTAATACAATACAATTGAGAAAATAACATCCCAACTAATTCGGTTAGATGACGAATTTTCTTTTTTACAATACAAATTTTATACAGAACAAGTGGGTTCGAGTGGTTGGGTACAATGCAGAGTCATCAAATTTTTAACATGACACTTGCTTAGAGGGCTATTATAAAATATTAAAAAATGTCAAAGATTAATACTTTAATTTATGCAAACAGAATAAAAGGATTAATACGTTAATTTAGACAAACAATGATATTATTAAATTTTACAAATATTTAGTTATCATGATTGTACAGGTAATAAACTAATTTTATTGACAAGGGTAGGTAAAAATCGAATTATGTAATGGATGATGTATAGACCTATGGTCAAGTGTGTTTTTATGTGTATTAGATACAGAGTGTAGTAGTTGGTGATATGTCCAAATGGGTGAAAGTGTAATCAGTATCCGCATATTTTTTTTTTTTTTTTTACGTAATGTTTGTTGAGAAACGTACACATTTGAACAAGTTTACATGCGTGTGTATGTGTAGGGATTTGGAAGGTTTTTTAATTAACAATTTTAAAAATAATGTATAATAATTTAAGATGGCTTTAGGGTTATAAAATCTTTTAAGTTTAAGTCAATTATTATTATTATTATCATTATTATTATTATTATAAAATCCTTTAAGTTCAAGGTCGATTATTATTAAAATCTAATTACAGGTAGTATTAATGATGGTGTGTGCGTATAAGTTTTAATGAATTCGAATATGTATCAAATTAATAAAATTCAATCGGAATTATCGATTTTACATAATTAATCAGTTGTGCGTATTAAGGTAATTAAAATAAATACGCACTTAAAAGAACTTACAATTAATGAAAGTAAATCTAGCGGTATTAAAAATTAAATTTTGAAGATGGAATTAAATTCGACTAGTAACATTCCTAGCTATATATGAACTATATAACCATTAACATTAACCAGAATTATCGGTGCGATAATTGAATTAAGAAAATTAAGAATACAAATTAAAAATAGAAATCTATTATGCATTTTAATGAACTAAACATATAATATACTTAAAAATAAAAGTAAATCGAACCTGAGATGAATTTCGGCCAAGAATAAAAAAAAGTTATTGAAATGGAAGGAAAGCATCTCAAACAATTTTTTTTAATAATTTCCGTTAAATTTTACATTAAAATTTATTTTTATATAAAAAAGAATATTAAAAAGGATTAATAACTTTTACATGTTAAGTAGAAAAATCATAGTTTTTCGTAAAATGTTGGTAGAATTTGAATTATTTGATATTTTAGTCTAAAAACTTGTTTGCATATAGATAACTACATATGTTTTATTGTGTAGAAGATTAATTAAAAGTAAATTACAAAAAAATAAAAAACACAACTGAAATTTAGGGTATGTGTGGTCATACGAGTAAATTTCCCGACAATACAGAGCAGGATAAATTAGGTACATGATCGATTAATTATTACACTATTACTCTCATCATATAATCACAATAATTATAAAACTCGTTACAAACATTTGTAAAAATGGTTTTGGTTGCAAACAATAAAATGTCATTTTACCTATATATTTATATACGCAACAATGGCATGAAAAGAAAAGACAAATCGGTCAACTTCTTTCTTACAAACAAAAAAAAAGGTTAAATTAAAGACAACCTGCCAATTCAGGTTGAATTAAATTCTTTTTTACACAAAGGAAGGTTGACTTAAATTATTTTAAATTACATTCTCTTAAACTAATTTCTCTTAAACAACTAAAAAAATTTGAATTCAATTGACTGCATTGAAATGACTTGGGACTTCAAATCTAACTTTAAATAAAACTAACTTTAACTAAAACTAACTTTAAATAAAACTAACTTTAAATAAAACTGACTGAAACTTCAAAACTAACTGAAACTTCAAAACTAACTGAAACTTCAAAACTGACTGAAACTTCAAGACTGACTGAAATTTCGAAACTGACTGAAACTTCGAAACTACTTGAAACTGATTAACTTGAAACTGATTTACTGAATTAAAACTGACTCACTTCAAACTGACTGATTTCAAACTGACTGACTTCAACTGACTGACTTCAAACTGACTGGCTTCAAACTGACTGAAACTAACTTCAAAACTGACTGAAACTTAATTGAAAACTTACAAACTTGAAAGTGACTAACTGACTGACTGACTTGAATCTGACTGAGACTTGAAATTGTCTGAGACTGGAAATTGAAACTGAGTTGCAACTGAAACTGACTTGCACTTGAACTGCTATCAAGTGGAGACTATTAATCTCTGGGGTTTGGTTGTCCCTCTTGGATACAACCAACTGACTGGAAACTGACTGAATGAAAACTGACTGAAAACTGAAATTGACTGCACTCGAACTTCTATCAAGTGAAGTCTATTATTCTCTGAGGCAGTTGTCCCTCTTGGAAGCAACCAACTGAAACTGTCTGAAAACTGATTTGCAACTCATTTGCAACTAAAACTGACTTCAAACTATTTCAAGTATCTCTACAAATCTCTATAAACTCTCTATAAACTCTCTCTTTCTGAATTTGCAAGTCAATTCAATTCAATAATTTGAAAAAATTGTAACTAAAATACAAAATGTAAACACATTTCACTCAAATGTACGCGAAGGTACAGTAATATTACGTTTGGTACATAAAATAAAAATATTCTATACTGACTATAACAGTGAAAATAACAGAATAAATCTGTGACAATAACTGTGAAAATCAACTTCTGTGACAATAACTCTGTGACTTTAACTCTGTGACAATAAACTTCTATGACAATAAACTGTGAAAATGACTGTTTCAATTAAAAAATGTATCACTGGTGTCTGAAATGTTCACTGTGTTTCTTGTAAATTCTGACTTGATACTCATTATTAACTTAATAATACTGACTTTTCAAATGTTTACAAATTACTTTAAAAAAAACGAACTCTGTACTTCACAAAATTTTCTACGGCGAAATCCTTAGAGAGGTGTCCTGAAGACGTCTTGCTGGCTACTTGTTCTAGATGAGACGAGACGTGGATAACTTAGAGTCGTTACACACCGGTTCAAGGGTGGATGTGACGAACTGGAAGTCATGACACGCCGGCCAAATATTGGGTCTTATTATCCTGGCAGGGTTGCCACACTGTTAACCCCTCCTTTTATGGCCCTGGGGTGGTTCGGAGTCGAAGGGGGTTCTGGTTGGGAGGCACCAACCGATATTTCTCGCGATAGTTTCTTCTATAACATTCTAATTTTTTTCTCTCGCTATAGGGTAGACAGACCTATTAATTCTTCTCTTTATATGATACTCTGATACTTTCTTTGATACTAAAATTATCGACTTTTCTTTTATAACTTATCGACTTTAATGACTAAGTTCTTCTGAAGAGAGCCCAACTCGAAGGGGAAATAAAAAGTTTCTCTTACTGTAATTTACTTCTAAAAAATGTACAGGTAGTGCTCTGAACTTACAGCAGTAGAGGTTCGACCTCTTTCGACCATGGGTCAGGCCGGAATCTAAAAAATTAAGGAAACAAGGGGCCTCTGACCCCTCCTCGCAGCGAGGCTAATAACAAGGGAGTCTCGAAGTAGTGACCAAAGAAGAGTGAAGTAATGGAGTGAAGTTAATTTTACAATTACATGTATCATATAAGTCTTAATGTTGGGGGGAATGCAGTTAAAGGTTAAGTTTCCCCCTTTAAACACATGATCAGATGTTTGAAAGATTCCAAATAAAAATTTTAAAAAATAAAAATAAAAACTAATCGTATTTTCGCCGAGTATACATTCTGAAGGCGATATAATTTCGTAGTATATTAAGTACAATCTAAGTACATGACAGAGTACATTGTAATTTTGGCTTATTGCAATTATGATAATGATTACCAATTAATCCATATTCGCTTATTATCGCCGATTATAGTTTTATTAAAGTACATTAATTACATTATAAATCATTATCACCAATTACAGTTCATTAAAGTATATTACATTATATTAAATTATTACAGTTAATTACAATAAAACAGTTACTTTAACTTTTTTGTTTTTACTGTGTTTCATATTAATAGACAATGAAGATGATAGAAATATAATACGATGTACATGGGCACATACGGTATATAACATAATATAACATACAACATAACACATTATGTTATAACTTTGTAACAGAAGCAAGAGAGAGGATTTCGAATTCAGATGCTTGATTTTGCTGTGGATAGCGGAATTTGAACGCTTTGCATAAACATTTTTGAGTTCATTGCGGGAAGTGAAATAACTAAAAATAAAAATAAAAAGAATACACGTGAACGTACGTACATGTACGTAACTATGTACGTAATCATGATCATCAGTGGACAAGTACGAATGCACAAAGTATTGTACACATATGGGTAGTCATACAACAGGTTGACAATGATGGACAATAGGTAGCTGAATGAATGAGTAATAAAATTAACAAAAGATAAAGGTCAAGAAAGGATATGGATGTACGAATGAACAACGTATAAATAATGGGAGGATTTTAAAGGAACGAATTAGAGACAGAGTGGTAATAAGGACTAAGTACACTACGGGTTAGATGCAAGACAATCATAATTAATTATAATAACTTCTATAACAAATGAAAAATGGAAATATGGATACGACTAAACCATATAAATGGTAGATCGTATGGTTGTGACACAAACAAAAATAGAAAGTAACAAATAGTTTTTTTATTCAAAATCGCATCAGGCGATTTTGGTTTCTCATGTAAAAAGGAATATGGATTATTCATTGTTCATTTTTAGTGTTCCCCCTCTAAAATGGTATTAATTAATACAATAATATAATACAATTAATAGGTACAATACAATTGAGAAAATAACATCCTAACTAATTCAAGTTAGATGACGAATTTTTTTTTTACAATACAAATTTTATACAGAACAAGTGGGTTCGAGTGGTTGGGTACAATGAAGGGTAATCAAATTTTTAACATGACACTTGCTTAGAGGGCTATTATAAAATATAAAAAAAATTCAAAGATTAATACTTTAATTTATGCAAACAGAATAAAAGGCTTAATACGTTAATTTAGACAAACAATGATATTATTAAATTTTACAAATATTTAGTTATCATGATTGTGCAGGTAATAAACTAATTTTATTGACAAGGGTAGGTAAAAATCGAATTATGTAATGGATGATGTATAGACCTATGGTCAAGTGTGTTTTAATGTGTATTACATACAGAGTGTAGTAGTTGGTGATATGTCCAAATGGGTGAAAGTGTAATCAGTATCCACAAATTTTTTTTCTTTTTTGTACGTAATGTTTGTGGAGAAACGTACACATTTGAACAAGTTTACATGCGTGTGTATGTGTAGGGATTTGGAAGGTTTTTGAATGACCAAATTTTAAAAATAATGTATAATAATTTAAGATGGCTTTAGGGTTATAAAATCTTTTAAGTTTAAGTCAATTATTACTATTATTATTATTATCATTATCATTATTATCATTATTATTATTATTATTATTATAAAATCCTTTAAGTTCAAGGTCGATTATTATTAAAATCTAATTACAGGTAGTATTAATGATGGTGTATGCGTATAAGTTTTATTCGAAGAATATGTGTCAAAAGTAATAAAATTCAATCGGAATTATCGATTTTACGTAATTAATCAGTTGCTCGTATTAAGGTAATTTAAATAAATACGCACTTAAAAGAACTTACAATTAATGAAAGTAAATCTAACGGTATTAAAAATTAACTTTTGAAGATGGAATTAAATAGAAATCTATGATATTATGCATTTTAATGAACTAAACATATAATATACTTAAAAATAAAAGTAAATCGAGCCAGAGATGAATTTCGGCCAAGAATAAAAAAAGTTATTGAAATGGAAGGAAAGCATTTCGAACATTTTTTTTAATAATTTCAGGTAAATTTTACATTAAAAATTATTTTTATATAAAAAAGAATATTAAAAAGGTTTAATAATTTTTGCATGTTAAGTAGAAAAATCATACTTTTTCGTAAAATGTTGATAGAATTTGAATTATTTGATATTTTAGTCTAAAAACTTGTTTGCATATAGATAACTACATATGTTTTATTGTGTAGAAGATTAATTAAAAGTAAATTACAAAAAATAAAAAACACAACTGAAATTTAGGGTATGTGTGGTCATACAAGTAAATTTCCCGACCGTACAGAGCAGGATCAATTAGGTACATGATCGATTAATTATTACACTATTACTGTCATCATATAATCACAATAATTATAAAACTCGTTAAAACATTTGTAAAAACGGTTTTGGTTGCAAACAATAAAATGTCATTTTACCTATATAAGGGATTCCAAAAAACCTTAGCCCCCCCATTTGCAGCTTACATGTTTACTTATATCGAAATAGTTTTTAGTGATTATAAAAATATATAAAATTCTTTATTTATTGCAGGTATTAAAATTACTCTAGCTGATAAAGTGATAATATAATGGCTTCTCAATTAATTGGTGATTCGGAGAGGCAACGTGTGATAGATCGCATACGAGCAATAACATTTCGGGAAGCTCGTGATGCTGGAGCCACCTTTATAAGACGTTCATGAGTTGCCAAAAAGTTGCGAAGTGAGGACTTCGTCAAAAGAAATTGAAAATTTTGGAGGAATGTGAAATGGATACAACCAAATCTGGGTGCCCAAATTTGCCACTCTCTCAGGAAACAAAGGACATCATTGAAAGCGGTACGCATAAGCGGAAAAACAGCTGTGCTAAACTTTCTAGAGATCGAAGTGTTGAGCCTAAAGATCGTTAGTGGTGAGATCATTCGACTGTACCGTCATAGGCAAGGTTTAAAACCTTGGCATGAACTTCCAAAGCCAAGAAAAACTCAACTTAACATCGATGACAGAATGTGGTTTGCCCATTATCTTGAAGATTGGGATGTGGATGATTTCATGCATTTAGCTGTCTCCGATGAATTTTTTGTTTACGTAGCACGGCCTAACTACGAAAATGATTGAGTGTGGGCCACAACACAAGATGAAATCGATGACAATGAACATTATCGCGAATTATTAAAAAGTCCAGACTGTGTTGGTGTGTTTCTTTGGTTCATTGCAAAGAAGCTCATGTGGGTGCTGAAGCCAAATGGTCAGAGTTGGGATGGACAGTATTTTCGTGATATTATTATATCCCAGCATGTCATTCCTTTTCTAAGAAACCCAAATAATGTTATGGATGTCGATCAGGTCACACTTCTGCACGATAAGGCCCCCTGCTTTAAGGCATTAGCCACTCAACGGTTGTTGCGGAACCATGAGATCGATTTCTTTGGAAATGAAGAATGGCTAGGAAATTCTCCTGACCTGAACGTCTGTGAACACATTGGATCAGTTATAAAGGACAAGGTTGAATGTCTCTTGTTTCAAGAACCTGCAGGAAATCGATTTTCGAAAGATACAATGACGCAACACATTGAAACTGTTTCAGCAAATTTGCGTAACGATCAAGATCTATTCACGTCACTTTTGGCAAGCTACCCAAAGCGAATTCAGGCTGTCTTGGAAGCCAATGGCGGGAACACCAAGTTTTAATTGTTTCTCAATAAATGCAGGATTAAATTCTCTTTTGTAAGGTATGTTTAGTTTTACTGTACCTCTAATGGTTTAGGCCATGGCCGGGGGTGGAGGGCTAAGGTTTATTGGAGCCCCGTATTTATATACGCAACAATGGCATGAAAAGAAAAGACAAATCGGTCAATTTCCTTCTTACAAACAAAAAAAATGGTTAAATTAAAGACACAACCTGCCAATTCAGGTTGAATTACATTCTTTTTTACAAAAAGGAAGTTTGACTTAAATTATCTTAAATTACATTCTCTTAAACTAATTTCTCTTAAACAACTAAAAAAAAGTTGAATTCAATTGACTGCATTGAAATGACTTGGGACTTCAAAACTAACTTTAAATAAAACTAACTTTAAATAAAACTAACTTTAATTAAAACTGACTGAAACTTCAAAACTGACTGAAACTTCGAAACTACTTGAAACTGATTAACTTGAAACTGACTGATTGACTGACTTAAAACTGACTGACTTCAAACTGACTGACTTCAAACTGACTGACTTCAACTGACTGACTTCAAAATGACTGGCTACAAACTGACTGAAACTGACTTCAAAACTGACTGAAACTGACTTCAAAACTGTCTGAAACTTAATTCAAAACTGACAAACTTGAAAGTGACTAACTGACTGACTGACTTGAATCTGACTGAGACTTGAAATTGAAACTGACTTGCAACTGAAACTGACTTGCACTTGAACTGCTATCAAGTGGAGACAATTAATCTCTGGGGTTTGGTTGTCCCTCTTGGATACAACCAACTGACTGGAAATTGACTGACTGAAAACTGAAATTGACTGCACTCGAACTTCTATCAAGTGAAGACTATTAATCTCTGGGGCGGTTGTCCCTCTTGTATGCAACATACTGACTTGAACTGATATCAAGTATTTCTATAAATCTCTGGGGCGGTTGTCCCTCTTGGATGCAACCTACTGACTTGAACTAACTGAAATGGACTGCACTGAACTGCTATCAGTGGAGTCTATTATTTTCTAGGTTTGGATGTCCCTCTTGGAAGCAACCAACTGAAACTGTCTGAAAGCTGATTTGCAACTTATTTGCAACTAAAACTGACTTGAAACTACTTCAAGTATCTCTATAAATCTCTATAAACTCCCTCTTTCTTAATTTGCAAGTCAATTCAATTCAATAATTTGAAAAAATTGTAACTAAAATACAAAATGTAAACACATTTCACTCGAATGTACGCGAAGGTACAATAATATTACGTTTGGTACATAAAATAAAATTATTCTATACTGATTATAATAGTGAAAATAACTGAAAATAACTCTGTGACAATAACTGGGAAAATCAACTTCTGTGACAATAACTCTGTGACTTTAACTCTGTGACAATAAAATTCTGTGACAATAAACTTCTATGACAATAAACTTCTATGAAAATTACTGTTTCAATAAAAAAAATGTATCACTGGTGTCTGAAATGTTCACTGTGTTTCTTGTAAATTCTGACTTGATACTCATTATTAACTGTTAATAATACTGACTTTTCAAATGTTTACAAATTACTTTAAAAAAACGAACTCTGTACTTAACAAAATTTTCTACGGTGAAATCCTTAGAGACGTGTCCTGAAGACGTCTTGCTGGCTACTTGTTCTAGATGAGACGAGACGTGGATAACTTAGAGTCGTTACACACCGGTTCAAGGGTGGATGTGACGAACTGGAAGTCGTGTCACGCCGGCCAAATGGTGGGTCTTATTATACTGGCAGGGTCGCCACACTGTTAACCCCTCCTTTTATGGCTCTGGGGTGGTTCGGAGTCGACGGGGGTTCTGGTTGGGAGGCACCAACGGATAGTTCTCGCGATAGTTTCTTCTATAACATTCTAATTTTTTTCTCTCGCTATAGGGTCGACAGACCTGTTAATTCTTCTCTTTCTATGATACTCTGATACTTTCTTTGATACTAAAATTATCGACTTCTCTTTTATAACTTATCGACTTTACTGACTAAGTTCTTCTAAAGAGAGCCCAACTCGAACTGTAATTTACTTCTAAAAATTGTACAGGTAGTGCTCTGAATTTATAGGGGTAGAGGTTCGACCTCTTTCGACCATGGCTCACGCCATGTTATAAATTTGTAACAGAAGCAAGAGAGAGGATTTCGAATACAGATGCTTGATTTTGCTGTGGATAGCGGAATTTGAACACTTCGCATAAGCATTTTTGAGTTCATTGCGGGAGGTGAAATAATTAAAAATAAAAAATAAAAAGAATACACGTGAACGTATGTACATGTACGTAGCTATGTACGTAATCATGATCATCAGGGGACAAATACGAATACACAAAGTATTGTACACATATGTGTAGTCATACAACAGGTTGACAATGATAGACAATAGGTAGCTGAATGAATGAGTAATAAAATTAACAAAAGATAAAGGTCAAGAAAGGATATGGATGTACGAATGAACAACGTATAAATAATGGGAGGATTTAGGAACGAATTAGAGACAGAGTGGTAATAAGGACTAAGTACACTACGGGTTAGATGCAAGACAATCATAATTAATTATAATAACTTCTATAACAAATGAAAAATGGAACTATGGATACGATTAAACCATATAAATGGTAGATCGTATGGTTGTGACACAAACAAAAATAGAAAGTATTAAATAGAGTTTTTATCCAAAAACGCATCAGGCGATTTTGGTTTCTCATGTAAAAATGAATATGGATTATTCATTGTTCATTTTCACACATATATATATATATATATATATATATATATATATATATAATATATATATACAGGGTCTGTCAAAAAAACTAAGCCAAATTCAAACCTTTATTAAAACAAAACCATTTATCTAATTACGTTTAATTTTTTACACAATAAAGTATAGGTAATCACCTATTATCCTTTAAATTTTTATGACGATACCTTCAGAATTGTTAATTTTATTAATAATTAACTAAAAAGTGAGATTCTCCTACTTAACATGAAAAAAAAATTTTTACGGTAGATAATGTTTAGTTTAATAAAATTAAAAGAACTGTTCAGTATGATTCCCTTGCATTTTTATCACTTTTTTTAATCTTGGTCGGAATTCGTCTCTTGCTCGATTTATTTGCTCTTGGGGGAGCTCTGCCCATTTTGCGATAATCAACTCACGCAAATGATTGACATCCCTTATTCTCTTCCTATACACTCTCTCTGCCAAGTTTTCCCATATCCCGTAGTCTACAGGGTTTAGGTCAGGGCTGTTAGGTGGCCAATTATTCGGTTCCAGAAATTCAGGCACATTCTTTTTCAAATATTCGATGGTTGTTTTGGCAGTATGTGATGTTGCACCATCTTCTTGAAAAATAAAGTAACCTTGACTAGCCAAGTTTCTCATTTCTGGAAGCATTTTCTCAAGCAGGGTATTTGAATAATATTGAGCATTAATTTTCACTCCTGGCTCAATAAAAAATATTGAAGTTTTTCTCAACTTGGACACTCCAACAGAAACCATGACGCTAGAAGAAAAGTGACTCCTTGTTGCGTAAGGTCTTTCATCTTGGATTTCATTTTTCTTCGCAACATCAGAATAAATCCGGTTATTCTGTGAGTTTCTTGGTGGCTCTACCGTAAAACGTTTTTCATCCGTAAAAAATGTCTTGGAAAGTTTATCTTCAGTTATTATACGTAAAATACGTTTGGATTTCTCAACTCTTTTCTGACAGTTTACTTCTGACAATCTTTGTCCATGCACTCTTTTAAATGGTTTAAATTGCAGATCAGATTT
Organism: Bathynomus jamesi; assembly: GCA_023014485.1. Classification (NCBI taxonomy): domain Eukaryota; kingdom Metazoa; phylum Arthropoda; class Malacostraca; order Isopoda; family Cirolanidae; genus Bathynomus; species Bathynomus jamesi. The sequence goes on along the minus strand of JAJOZX010000144.1, from coordinate 70,009 downwards.
AATAATCCTTCTTACGCTTGATTCTGATATTTCTAGTTCTTTTGATATTTAAGCAGGTGTCATGTGGCTACCAGGTCGATCCTCTTGACTAAGGATACGTTCCTCCACTTTCTGAATATTTTCATCTACTCTAACTGATTTTGGTCGCCCACTACCAACCTTCCTTTCAATGCTTCCTGTTTCATCGATAGTTCTCAATAAGTAATCTAAACCTGATCTAGTCCATCCTTTATAATCGAATTCAGAAAGTAATTTTCTTGCACAATAACCTTTTTCAACTCTATAATGCTTTATAATTATTTTATCTTCATGTGAGAATGGCATATTTAGAGGTATTCACGAAAAATTTTAAATCTAAACAAATTCTGAAAAAGAGAAAAAAGAAGATATTACATAATGAGAAAAACTGAAATTTTCGCAATCTGTAGAAATAACCGCATAACTCCTAAAATATTTAAAATAAAGTTATAAAATTATCACAGATTACACTGGGCAACAAAAAAATATTTTTTTCGTGTCCCAAGAATGAAAATACCTTATTCTTATAGTATTTTCTGTGCTGAATCCAAATAAATTTGTAAAATTTCTCTATCAGGTCTGGTTTTTGGGTGACATGAAATTTAATTTTTAAAAACCCATATAGTTACATACTTATTAAAATATGATCGAAAAGACATACCTGTAGTTTAAAAAGTAGCTTGTTTTGATTTTCTGCTGTGCTTTGCCTCAGGCATGTCTCTCTTAAGAGTCCAGCAATAGTCAGCCAGCATACTGGGGCTCCATTTGCCTTGGTAACGGTTTTCCATGGCAGAAATATCCTGATGAAAACGCTCACCATGTTCGTCGCTTACCGCACCCAGGTTTTTCGGAAAAAAGTCCAAGTGAGAGTCCAAGAAATGAACCTTTAATGACATATTGCACCCCATTGCTTGGTAAGACTTAAGAAGATCTCCTACTATTTCAGGATAGTTTTCGGCCTTGTGATTTCCCAAAAAATTTGTGCAGACACTTTTGAAACTCTGCCACGCAGCTTTCTCAACTTCATTCAACTCTCCTTCAAATCTCTCATCTCTTAACAATTCTCTGATCTGAAGGCCTACAAAAATGCCTTCTTTAATCTTGGCATCACTGATCCGGGGAAACTTATTTCTCAAGTATGTGAATCCTGTTTGCGCTTTATCCATCGCTTTAACAAAGTTTTTCATAAGTCCAAGCTTGATATGCAAAGGAGGAAGGTACACTTTCTCAGGGTCAACAAATGAACTATTCACAACATTTTTCTTGCCTGGAACAAGTGAGGTGCGTTTTGGCCAATCCTTCTTAACGTAGTGGTTTTGCTTGTCCCTACTGTCCCACTCACATAAAAAACAACAGTACTTGGTGTAACCTAGCTGCAACCCTAGCAAAAGTGCAATGACCTTCAGATCTCCACAGATATTCCACTTATATTTCTGATACTGAAACTTTTCTAAAAGCAACTTCATGTTGTCGTATGACTCTTTCATGTTTGCAGCATGTGCAATAGGTACAGAAGGAAATTTATTTCCGTTGTGAAGAAGGACTGCTTTCAAGCTGACTTTTGAGGAGTCAATGAACAATCGCCACTCATCCACGTTATGTTCATGACCAACAGCCCCATGACTGAATTAACATCTTTACAAAACACAAGTCCATCTTCATGGGAGAACCATTCTTTGAATTCATCATGGCGGCTGCGGAAAAAACAAACTTTAGTGTCACGTTGCAGTAGATTCCAACCCTTTAATCTTGAACCTAAAAGTTCAGCCTGCTTCTTAGATAATTTCAAATCACGAACTAGGTCATTTAGATCTCCTTGTGACAGTAAATGTGGTTCATTGGAGGAACAGGTAGCCTGGAATGTTGGATCAGAAATGTCTTCATCTTTTTCCTCGTGATATGCTACAGCTACGTTTGATTCCTCATCACTTAAACTTACATGTTCAGGAGGATTTGGTACTGGAAGTTGAGCACTGTGGGGAACTGGTCTCATTGCAGACGGTAGATTAGGGTATTTCATAAGGCTCTTTGTTTTTGAAGTGATCCCCTTTGTATTTACCAGGCAGAAATAGCAGTCTGTTGTGTGATCTTTGGGTTCCCTCCAAATCATTGGAATAGCAAATGGCATGTGACGTGAACCGTTTAGCCATCCTGTAAGTAGTCTTACACATGTCACACAACAAATGTGAGGGGCCCAACTCCTGTCCTGATCGCCTATTTTACATCCAAAATAAAGTTCATAGCATTTTTTTACTAATGGTGTAAAGTTATGTTTCTGGGATTTTAAAGTTAGATCACCACATACATAACAAAAGGAATTAGGATGATTCAGACAGTTCCGCGGCATTACAAAACATCTATATGAATACAACACTGGTGTAAAATTAACAAGAAGCAACAGACACTAGCTGTTAACACTGTGACATTTACAAGCAGACTGACTTGGAGCTGCTCTACACACAGAAACTAGGCTCATGTCTGAACAGGTACAAACATGTTTCAACCTGCACAGTCTGCTGCTCCGACCAAATTTATCCTGCCAGCATTATCAGAACTTTCTCCCCAAAGGAATAAATTGTACTAATTTTACAGAAAAATTAATACAACATATATATTAATATTAATATATTTTATTATAGTTATATTAATTAATATAATATATTATTATATTTATTATTTTTATAATGTTTTATATTATAATATTGTTATATACTTAATTATATATAATATGTTATTATTTTTTTATCCGGTGATCATGCTAAATGAGGAAAAAATGAACATAGCGTCACAAGTAAACTAAGCCTGATAGAAAAAATCTGATTTCATATTTAGATTCAGCATGAAAAAGTACACTTAGAACAATCCATCAAAACCCTTGTGACAAAATTGTTGTTGACCAGTTTTATTTATGAGCCTTTTATTTATTTAGTGTAAAAAAATATTTGAAATTTCTATCAAATTGTGCATTTTATAGAGATTTCAAATTGGCTTAGTTTTTTTTGACAGACCCTGTATATATGATGTAAACCCACAAGGAAAAATAAAAATGATTCCAAGGTCTTTCGTGTATTCAGAAGTACACCTCAGTAGTATGACCGCAAAATGGGAGAGTGCAATGTTGCAATGTTAAAAATGTTGACCAATGTTGCAAAGGGGGAGGGGTGATGCGATAAGTTATGCAACAAAGGGGGAGGGGTCTTGCAACAAGTCAAAGCTGCAAAGCTGGGAGGGGAATATGCAACAATGGGGAGGGGTTATCCCCCAAGCTTAATGAAGGGGGGAGGGAGCTTTGGGGGAGAAAGGAGGATGACCTCCTCCTCAAAGGAGTAACATTAACCTAAGAGCCTAAGAGAGAGGGAGAAAGAAGGAGGAGGGTCTTTGGGGGAGAAGTTGGGATGTCCTCACCCCCAAAGGGAAACTATAACCTAAGCCTTAACCTAAGTAGGAGAGGAGGGAGTTCCTTATTCCACCGGTGACCGTTGCATAATGAGCGTACTGGGGCCCAGTATCTGTTATAAGAGGGTCCTGAGTTGCCAGATACCCCTATATATTTAAATTATGTTCAGGTGTACCTTATTAGGGTGAGATGTCAGAAAGCACTATTTATTTATGTATAGATGAGTTTCCAGAGGCCACTATTTAATTTTTATATATGCAGCGTTACCAGATAGCACCATATAACTTAATTACTTATTTATTAAAGGCAAGAGAGACGTTCTCCATAATTGCTCGAATTATTACAATACACTTAAAAAGAAAACGAATCCCAATATTTACAAGAAATGTACTTGATAATTAATCCATGGCTTAGCAAAAGAATTAAGTAAAACACCAACATTATTAATGAAAGAAATACAGAGGATTCTTTATATTGTATATTATTCCAATAACACAATCTATAAGAATAATATTTAATTTACCTATAATTCGAGAGACCTGAATCGCTTTCATTTACTCTAAAGCCAAACCGAAAGTGTCTATTTACTTTTGACAATCCTTTCTATACACCTTCTATATTTTTTATAAAGAAAATTCCGAGAAATCAAGAAGAGGAATCCTTTATTTATTTTTTTCAAACTAATTTCAATTAAAATTAATTTGTACTTTCTTGCTAGTATATTTAATTAACAATAAAAGAAAAATGCATGCAAAATAACAATACTGCCTTTAAACGCTGTGTATATATGAATATATATATATATATATATATATAATTACCAACTGTGGTGGATTCCGAACCATGTTTCCATGTTGTACTGTAGGTCTAAGGTGGAGTGAAAAACATAGATATTGATTTTAACTCCAAATTAATTATATTTTTATAAAGAAAATTCTGCGAAATCAAAGTTAATTCTCCTTAAATTTGCTTGAGCTAATTAAAACACATTTAAACGAATACCAGTATTAACAATAAAAGAAATAAAATTAATCCAAAATGAATGAAAAAAACAAATGACAAAAAATACAAGCAAAAAACATCAATACACAATATATATATGTATATATGTTAACCCCTCCCTCTATGGTCTTGGGTGGTTCGAAGTCGACGGGGGTTCTGGTTAGGTGGCAGCAACGGATTTGTTACTTGCAGTAGTTTCTTCTATACTACTCTCCGAGTTCTTCTTATAGGGGATCGGAAGATTCTGTAGAGCTTTCTGAAGGTTCCCCGATTCTTTGGAGGATTCTGCGAGATTTTAATAACTAAGTTCTCTGAAGAGAGCAAGCCTCGGAGGAGAGGATAAACACAGACTTTTCTTACTGTAATTTACTGCTAAAATGTACAGGTAGTGCTCAGTCTCTAAGTCTAATTCTGAATGAACATGGAAGAAATTTTGTGGGTTTATATACCCATAATTTGCTAACATTATTATTAAATGTTGACTTGTGTCGTTTCTATTCTCTATAGGCTGCATTATTTTTTGCACAATATTTGAAAATATAGTAAATTTTTTTGCTGTGGCAATGTTTAAACAGATAAACAAGATATTTGAAGATGAAGCCATATTTTTATCTTAAACCGCGTATTTTCAAATCTGATGTTATCATGATCTGCCGAGTTAATTAGAAGTGGAAATTGAACTATGCATCTTTACACTAAAATATGCATATAGAAAAATTAAAGGTTTAAGATTTACAATTAAATGCTTAGACAAGACATGACTTCACCTTTTATAACGAAGAGAGAATGTATACAAAACATGAACATTGCAAAATTTAATCAGGATTCATTATTAAGCTAAATCTAAAAAAATGATGAAGAAATTTTAAAAAGAACAAGTCACCAATTATTTAGCAAAATGGAAAGCAAATAAAAAATTTATCCCAACGAAATAATAATAATAAAAAATAATAATATCGCCGAGTATACGTTCCTAAATGACGACATAATGTCTGGTCGTACATTGAGTACAACCAAAGTACATCACTGAGTACATTGTAATTTTGGTTTACTATAACTATGATTATAATTACCAATTAATTCACATTCACTTATTATCGTTAATTACAGTTCCATTAAAATACACTAATTACATTATATTAAATTATTACAGCTAATTACAATTAAATACAGTTAACTATAGTTTTACAGTGTTTCATATTTATATTAGGATAACTATTATTTTAGGGTTTAACACAAAGTACATGTGCACATATATATAACATAACACACATAATATATAACAATATATAACATAATAATGTTTTCGGATTAGAAGCAAGCAAGAGAGGAGATTTCGTATTCAGATAGATGCCCGCTTTTGGCGTCGTCATCGGATTTCGAACACTTGCGTCACGATGAACGGATATCTTGCGAGAAATTAAATAAATAAAAAAAAAGAAATGAAAAGAATATATGTGGCCACATTTACATGTACGTAATCATGACTATCAACGGACATGTACGAGTGCATAAGTATTATACACATGTCGGTAGTCACACAATAAGTTGTGTGCGTAATAGAGACTGACACGAGTAAACATGGACTGATATGTCAGTAGGGTATAAATAGACAAAAAAAGATAATGGAAATAAAAGATAATGGAAATAAAAGACAATGGAAATAAAAGATAATGGAAATAAGGGATAATATAAATAAATGATAATGGTCAATGGACGTGTGAATAATGGACGTATGAATGATTGACATATAAATAATAATAATATGTTAAAGAATTTACCATACATTGAATACTAAAGACATCCAAACTTGAATTATGCGAGTTTGATCCTTATGTAAAAATGAATATTTGAATATAAAGATTATATAAATACACGGATTAGGTAAACATGAGGATTTATATAAATATAAGAATTATATAGGAATTATTCATTGTTCATTTTTACACACACACATATATATATAATATATATAAAAGAAAAACAATAACCATTTTAACTAACTTCTCCGAAAGTGTCTATTTACTTTTGTCGGGGAGAAAGCGTGTAACTATTACGACCAAATATCAAAATGATCACACCGGTCACAATGGAATGTGGTTTAACCCACATCTCGTCTAAAAAACCGGTTTCCGTCTCCGTCCACACTATATATATTGTTTTAGTCATTATTATTATTATTAGTGGTTTTGAATGTAAAATTAATTTAAAATATATTTATGCAGAGAGAGAGAGAGAGCGTGGTAAAATTGAAGACGGCACACACACACACACACACACACACACAGAAAGAAAGCCTTGTTTATTCTATATGGATATAATATTCGTAGCTTCAATTTTTCATAAGTATATTGGAACTCATTTACATGATGGAACACATTGTTTATGATGGTCGTAGTCACAGCAAAATTTAAAAAAATATATATAAAAAAACGATCGAAAAGAAAAGTACTGAGTCCCGAGTGAATCAAAATAGTACATGCGGTCCCTATTTTTAACACGAAGGTCAAGCTTATCGCCCCTCCTCTCGAGTTGGCCTGATGAAGTAGTGAGTTGGCCTCTTGTACTCTCCACTTCACGTAGGTACACCCGATTCATCGGGGCTTGTTCTGTATCATGCGTCTAATCTTCTTTTGCACCCCATGGATTTTAGATCCTCCCTTTTTTCCGTACCGAAACAGTTGAAATTTCTCAGTGCAAAACTTCATATTGTTGTATCTCTACAAAAACATTCTGCTTATAGAGATCTTCAAGGTTTCTTATTTTTCTACTGAGCTTTGTGTCATCGGATGTTACTGCGCTGTCTCGTCTCTGGTCCTCATCTATGTCAGGATTATGAAGAGTAGTGGCGCTAATACTGTTCTTTGGAGATATTTACAGGTGATCCCTTGAAAAGAGGGAACAAACTTATCCAGATACAAATAAGAGTGACAATAGACAGCTAAAATATGCAGGAACCATGTACATTTAATATTACAACTCATCATTTCTGTGTCTGACTTTGGCGGTGAGGGTCTGGTTCGCTCCAGCATGTTAGCTCCTGAACCTAACCTGGCCTATGGTTCAGACCATAGATGATTCTCCTTGTACTGTAATGACTTGCAGCCGCTCAAACTATGTTCATTTCCCTAACCAAAATGTGGAAAGTTGAGGATCAATCTGAAAATAGTATGACTGCATATAATAATGCAAAATATTGTCGTGATAGAGATTGCAAGTGGCAATTCACTCATACACCTTGAGATGTGATCATTAAATCTACGGAGAGAAGATAAAGGCACCATTATTCGGCCATTGTATATGCAAGGACATGTTGCAATATTGCAATGTTGCAAATGTTGATTAATATTGCAAAGGGGGGGATATCGCATGAAGGGGTGGGTTCTAAAATGGGAAAGCTGAGAATAGTATGGGCGCAAATAATAATGCAAATATTTAAAACCATCGTGGTAGAGATTGCAAGGGGCAATTCACTCATACACATTGAGATGTGAACATTAAATCTACGGAGAGTAGATAAAGACACCATTAGCCGTGAAGGCTACCAATCAGAACGTTTGTTACGATTGGTACACAAATTTAATATAGCCCCGCCCAGTTACATTGACAACCAATCAGCAAACTTACGAACCGCCTATTAGTCTTTTGGGGATCATGGATATAAAAGTGAGTATTTTCAACTGGAACTCACACCAGTTATTTTCACCAGTGAATAAACATTCCCTCCGTCATGAATCATTCACAAGAACTTTACAGTTTACCGCATTTATATCAAGATGGAGACATTGCAACGTTGTCTACAATTAATCTTTTTAACGCAGCCGACCGGGAAGGATTATTTCCAGCGCAATCAGTTAATGGTATATTCAGTGACGCTCCTTACGATCCGACGCAAGGGACTGCCGTAGAAATGTAAGTAATTATGTGCCTGTAATTTTATTTTTTGTAGCCAATTATTCGCAAACTTATTTATTTTAGTGTGCCTGTCATTAGGAGAAAGAGCACTGTTCTGGATTATTTCATATATATATATATATATATATATATACTTGGCGGGTTACCCGGTGAGTTTAACCCTCAAGTACAATAGAGTACTCCTTTTCGGTTCTGATGGGACCTACAGAGTGCGCTGACCCCTTTTTGGTCACTTGCGGAATCCGGGAGCTTCCTTAGCTCTAGTTCCACTCGTCGAGTTTAGATTAATTATGATGGGAATAACTGAGAGTCAGCTTTAATTTTAGGCTTTTTAATAAAGTTAAAATAAGCGGATTACAGGCGAGAGTTTATAATAAATGGTTAACTTTTGAGTTCACAAAGTCATATTTAGATTAAATTCACCGGGCTTTAATTAAGTGAGTTATTCTGAAGTTTAGACGTGACAATTAAGGTCACGTAGAAATAAACGAACTAAGTCTGCTGGCGTCTCCTTCAGTCAGATCATCAATACCGATATTCCGATACGAAGCTCGTTCCCTAATTGAGGTAGGTGAAATTTACTCTTCACCCATGGGTAAGTTACGTTAATTCAAAGTCAGACGGCCTTCTTCTTGAAAGCAACCTCTGTGCATCGTTCTAGGTCCGCTGTAAAGCAAGTTAATGACATACGGGCAACTTGCACCCGTTACCCGCGGAGACTCAAGGCGAGATTAGCTCTACCCAAAGTCTGGCTGAGAGCTACTCAGAATCTAGAATCTGTCCTTCAAATATTGGACCCCTCCTTATATACGAATGAATCCATTCTCACATACGTCAGAGTGGTGAGTCACCGTGAGACCAAGAGAATTTGTGATTCTCAGAGTCAAAGGTTCCTATCTTGAAACTCGAACCGGATGTGAGATGTTAGCTCGGAAGGCACATGGGCAACCAGCAAGCGCAAGATGTCACGGGAGTGCATCTGAAAGCTTTTAATTGGAAAGACTGGCTTTTTTAACATTATATTTAATAGTTTTTCATATTTCGGGCATGTACTTAAGGGCGTAGAAAAGATTAGGCTACTTCTCGCGTCAATCATTGAGATATATGCGAGCGCCTGCTCTTGTAGGACTTTCAAGAATAGGGGCGTACTTATGTACAACATTCGTTGTAATTATTCCAGTTTTAATTAAAATTGTATATGATAGTCGTCCCGTATAACATATATATATATGGAGGGTCGTAGTAATTCATCTCATCAAATTTAAAAAGCTTCATTTAAATAGTAGGTATCCGCAATTATAGATTAGTTTGCTATTAATATTATGCTAAAGTCCTGTTTTGATTCGTTGAATTTTTTATAGCAATTCTTTGCAAGATTTAAATAATTTCATAATTTCCACAATAAATGAAATGTTATTCGGCATTTTCTCTTAAAAGAACTTCTCTGAGCGGTTCGAAGATATCTTCACATTGTAATACTCTGCATATGTTTTAAGCAATTGGGTTCTTATTAAAAAAGACTCAGTATGAACTAATTAATTATTCTTTCTCCTTTAAGGTCCGATGAGGATCTGACTCGTGCTATCCAATCTTTTCGTTTTGAAGAAACGCATGTCGTGGACCTGAATACGGAGGTAGAAGATTTATCCCAGTCAACCCAGTGATTGTCACATCATTCACGAAATAATATAAGTTTTTTCTTTTTCTTATGTTTCGAGCTTTTTCCTCCGGCTAAGAAGACGCAATGTATTTTCATCAATTTATTAAATGAAAAAAAATCATGTTTTTAGTACAATAACTATCTTAAATAAGCTACAGAATACACAAACTAATATTAGTGGATGCAATTATATATATATATATATATGATGAATAAAACCACGAAGGAAAGGAAACACAAAATGGTGCTCAAGCGCTTTCGTCTAATGACATCCTCAGGAACACTGAAGTACATAAAAAGGTTAAGCCTATATATAGGTTACAGAAAGAAAAAAAGAAAAAATAAATAACATACATACACACACACACATATAATATATATATATATACATACATATCTATATATACAAATACATACATACATACATACATCATATATATACAATAAACAGAGAAGTAAAAATAAAAAAATATAAAATAAAAAATTAAAAATTAAAACCTTAAAGGATTACCAGTGAGGCGTACAGATTTGTAAGGAAAAATATCGATTTTTAGCACAAGATCAAATGGATTATAAAAATACAAATTTATACTGGAACTCTGCCCGGGTTTTAACACACTGCTGCCTATGGTCAGGTTTTGATATATATAAAAAAAATAAAATGCAAATTAAAAGTTACTAAAGTAGAAGACAAGTTTACCAAAGATTTAATGTTTTACCCTTCTTATCTAAATCTGTTTTAAAGGAATTCAAAATAACAGGATCGAGTTGAAAAAGACCTTTGCTTATGTTGAAGTTATTTGAAAGTTGGATAATAGCAGACTCAAGAATATTTCTATTAACAATGTTGCTTGAATGGAATAAAACTGAAGCATTATTCCAATCAATACAGTGGGATAACTCTGACAAATGGACAAAAAGGGCACTGGACAACTGTCCTGTTCTAACGGAATATTGATGCTGTTTTATACGTGTGTGCAAATCCTTTCCCGTCTGACCTATGTAAAAGAAATCACATTGTTTACAACCAATTTTATAGATAATGCCTGAATTATTGGTAGGGCTATTTTTTACTATGATATTTTTCACAATATTGTTATATGAAAATACTACATTAATATCCAAAAGTTTAAGTACATTAGCAATGCCTAAAAAGCCCGGGAAAAATGGAAGTACTAAAATATTTTTTGACAAAGTACGAGTGTTAATATTGACACGATAGAAAGTTCGTTTTGCCTTGTTGAGACAAGATTCCATAAACGCAGATGGATAACACAAATCACTTCCAATACCGTTGATTTTTTCCAATTCGGCATCGATGTATTCCGGACTGGCGATCCTAAGGGCGCGGAGAAACATTGATGAAAATATGGCCTTCTTAGTGGGGGTATCATGTCCCGAGTAAAAGTGTACGTAGGACAAATTGTTTGTCGTTTTCCGATAGATACTAAACTTAAAACCTGGGCTTTCCCTATGTACATGCACATCCAAAAATGGGATTGAATTGTCTTGCTCAACTTCTAAAGTAAACTTAATGGAGGGGACTTGATCATTTAACTGAAGGAGGAAGCTATCCAGGTCACGATTCATGGGCCAGATACACAAAATATCGTCGACGTACCGCAACCAAGGGATGCCAACCCCCAGGATTCTCGGAATATAGGTAATTTCGAAAAACTCCATATAAATATTGGAGAGGAGGGGCGATAAGGGTTGCCCATAGCCATCCCAAAAACTTGTTGATAATACTCGTTATTGAAAGTGAATTTACAGTCTTTGATGCAAAGCTTAATGAGTTCCAAAACAATGTGTGAAGGTAGTGGCAGGTCATACTTATGTAATTCTTGGGAGAGAAAGTCAAGCATATCGTCAATCGGCACTTTTGTAAACAATGAACAAACATCAAAACTGATCAATTTATCGTTAGTTTCAGTACGTGCATTATTCAATTTTTCCGTAAGATTCATGGAATTTTTTACATGTGAATCAGAGATAGTTCCGAGAATGGGGGACAAGACTTTGACAAGCCATTTGGAGAGTTTATAAGTAATAGAGCCCACCGAGCTAATAATAGGGCGCATAGGGTTACCAGGTTTGTGGGTTTTAATAAGACCGTAAAGGTAGGGCAGAGCAGGTGAAGTGGACATGAAAAGCGGAATTAAGTCCTTATGATCTTTGAGAAGGCGTTTCAAGCCACTATTAAATGATTTGATGACGTCATCCTGCGGGTTCTTCCTAAGTTTGGTGTATGTGGCGGGGTCCTGGAGAAGCTCGTTCATCTTTCCGATGTAGTCCACTTTGTCCATAATAACTATGGTGTTAGCCTTGTCTGCTTTAGTAATATGGAGCTCCCCATCTTTTTTTAATTGTGAGAGGCTATTGCGAAAACGTTTAGGAAAGTTATCTTCGTAATTACCATTCGCCGCACTATAAACGAGGCCTTTAACTATGTTAAACAAATACTGAGGGAGATTACACTGTTTTTCAAAACACGCGAGACTGTAACAAATTTGTAAAGCCGAAGGTTTTTTAACAATAAAAAAGGACATACCATATCCAAGGGCACTTTTTGCAAAGTCACTAATGTTTTTCGAAGAAAGGTTCAAAACACACTTTGAGCTTGCTTTTTTACTCCACTGACTATCTCGAATGAGACTTTTAATTTTTCGATCCAAAATGTTACGAAGTGAAGTAGTTCTCCGACGCAACTCGTTGTAAATTTCATCAAACAAAGGTTGGATCCACGGTTGGGGAATAACGGTTACAAAATTATGTTTGGCGATTTAGATAAGAAGGGTAAAACATTAAATCTTTGGTAAACTTGTCTTCTACTTTAGTAACTTTTAATTTGCATTTTATTTTTTTTATATATATCAAAACCTGACCATAGGCAGCAGTGTGTTAAAACCCGGGCAGAGTTCCAGTATAAATTTGTATTTTTATAATCCATTTGATCTTGTGCTAAAAATCGATATTTTTCCTTACAAATCTGTACGCCTCACTGGTAATCCTTTAAGGTTTTAATTTTTAATTTTTAATTTTTTTTATTTTTATTTTTACTTCTCTGTTTATTGTATATATATGTATGTATGTATGTATGTATGTATTTGTATATATAGATATGTATGTATATATATATATATATATATGTTGTGTGTATGTATGTTATTTATTTTTTCTTTTTTTCTTTCTGTAACCTATATATAGGCTTAACCTTTTTATGTACTTCAGTGTTCCTGAGGATGTCATTAGACGAAAGCGCTTGAGCACCATTTTGTGTTTCCTTTCCTTCGTGGTTTTATTCATCATAAATATTTTTCACGTGTTACTTTCGTGAAATAATTTTCATATATATATATAAGAACAAAGCATCATAGTATACAACGAATGCGCACAATCGGAAAACGGCTTTTTATCTGTCTGCATACCATTTCGTCGTTTCGTTGAGTGTGACACGGGTTGAATAATTTTTAAAAATTTATAAATTCCTTACCACGTGACATATGCATGAGAAATGAAAGGTAGTACATCCCGCAAGTATTACTAAAATATCCTTGTAGCCGGAAGGGATTCCATACAACTTCGGGATATGCATCTCCTAGAGAAATTTTACAATAACAGGGTCACTCCATGGCTGAGTACCGAGTGAATCAAAATAGTACATGTGGTCCCTAATTTTAAAATAGATTGCAAACCATCGTTCACTATTCATTACTCTCTGAAGTGTATTCGCGTCTATTTTAAAAGTCAGAGACAACAGCCATAAATCTGTCTACTTCTATGAGGGCTTGTGACTCGCTGTATACTAGTACACTAATAGGCGCGTCTATCGGCTTGGCGAATTCCAATCTGACTGAGATGTTTCTACTCTGTTGTGGACTTAAGTGTGTATTTACACAGCAGATAAGTCAGGTGTGATGTCAAACGGATAAAGGTTAAATTGATCGATGAATTCTTTCTGCGTTTCCACAATCCCGAGCTCATTACAATCACCTGCAATATGAGCCAGATTACATATGCTCTCGCGCAAAGCGGGAAAACAGCGTCTGATGAATAATCCGTATCCAATGTTACCCCCCCAACGTAACGCCATTGACGTATAGAGTTATATTTTTAAGGCCGAAATTCTCGAATTTAAAGGCATTCTTTTTATATTTTCCATTCACCGAATTGTGTCCCTGCATTCAAATAAATATCCTTTTAGGTAGAACTCCCAGGGCGATGTTTTCTATCTGTTTCGATGCCAACCCTAACGGCACCGTGTCTAGTTTGATCTGTTAATTGGGTATTTTACAGTGGGATGTAGTAAATTTTTCTAAATTTCTATTAGTTTAGGTGAACTTAATTTCACTCGCCGTACGCGGAGGTATGTCTCCATAATGTGAATCACGAGTTTTGCTCCCTCTTCTTGATCAGCATTCAGATTTAAACACATCTCAGGATTCGTGAGGGTGAGCTTTATTTTCATATCCATCCCATTCACAAGCAACTTCTCCTGGAATGTGAAGTCTGTATGCAGGCGTCCAAAACACTCGTATATCTTTTTTAAAATTTTAAAATTTGTCCTTTATACTACTTTCGTCTTTAGCTTGATAATAGCCCTCAGCACTTAAAAAGATATCCTTCGCTTCTTTGGAAAAGTTCAGCACATTTTCCAGATAGGCTTGTAGGTGATAGTACCCCGTTGCTGCCAATATGTTGACCTGATTTAAATATACGTCACACTGGTTGAATATGGAGTGCAGAAAGTTTGTTTCAGGTTACACAGCATATTTGTCATCGCAGTCCGTTCCATCAGAATGGACTATACGTAATTTAGCGTACATGTGCACAGAGCTTGGGTAAAAAAAGTAAGGGCCTGAGCTGGCTACCACGCGTTCTATTGGAGCACTCGGGGAACTAATTATGTTTAAAGAGTTAATTGGAATAAAGTCACTATGCTCAATAGAAACTTGAGTTCGAGGCATGTCAAAGAGGGACAGCTCAGATTTACAGCATTGTGAACTACACGGATGGATGAAGCGTGCCATGTCGAGTAAGAAATAGTGCCTCCTCTCTCGACAAGTAGTAAACAAACTATGATTCATGAGATCAATGTCCTCAGCTTATATCAGTCAAAAAAAATGGTCAACCATCGGATTCATTCGCTTAGAACACTTCTTTTTCGATATCCTTTTACGTTTAATGCCACGTGGTGGTAATTCCTTCTTCCGGACAGCCCTCTTCTTCTCCCCACCACCACGCATTTTTCTCTTTGCCTCTTTGACGATTTCGTCCCGTGTACGCTTTAAGTGTTTTTTTAAAGCTTCTTTTGGTTTAGCCCCAGCCGTACGTAGTATGGTTGAAAATATGGATCCAAGTCCACTACCACGCTGGTATCTCACACCTCGATAGACTGTGAAAGGCTTTCTGTCCATTATAACTCAGTGCGTCGAAAGTGCAGCTTCACTGTTAAGCTCCCATCACCGAATGGAAAATTGTTTCCCTCACTCGTTCTTATATATATTGAGTAATTGGTTATTAGATTAGTCGCGACATTCACATAATGGGGTCTGTCATATGTAATACTGAAGCTCTTCCCTCTATGGTTTGGAAAGTGAGCAATGCGTAGCAGGCGTGCCTGGGTATCCCCAACAAACTGGTGCCTCACTATATTGCTGTAAATATAGCACATGTCTGAGGATGTTTAGTCAGCAACAAATTTCTCCAATTTCATCTGATACATTATGCTGGACAAGTCATGTTGTACGTACCTCGTGAAAGGTATCTCTTTGGAAGGCTGATCGATATCGCCCCTCGGTTATAATTTTGAACAGTCCTTTGTCTTTAATATTTCTGTTAGCCTTTGATTTTAGGATTAGAGTATGTGCAGGGTTTTCTTTGTTTACGATTTCGTATACTACATGACCTGTAAGATTTGAGTTTTTTAAACTTACATTTAAGGCTCTTACAACATCCTCATCCGCACATAACAGTCCGGACCTAGTGTTACTACTTTACTGTAATACCGTGCATCCCCAGTCCGGGCGATACGTATAGTTTCATCCCGAGTTACCCTGGCTTTTTCACACTCATCAAGGTCTCTAAGAATCGTAAAAACGGGAACTTTATAATCAATAATTAAAAAGAGGGCGTCCAACTGAATTTCGCATATCCCCACCTCATACGAATCACGACCCAATTCAATGGGTCTATGGAGTTCTGTTACAAAGTTGGCCAGGGTGTTGTTAAGATGTACAGACAGGGACGAAGAGGACGGGAGTGTGACGTAGAAATGGTTAGGCGCCATGGTGCATACTATTTAAGCTTCATTATTGCATCAGCTTTTATATAGATGTTGAAGCATTCTGGGTACCCTAGCCATTTCACCAGGTACATGTTTCTCTTTCCTGAACCTTTGCTGCCTAAAATTTTTTCAATTTTAAACACATTTTTTCCTAAATTAAATGTCACTTTCTGCAACACCTCGCAGTAAAAGCCTCCTGCGATTTCTTTCCCATTCATATCTTCAACGTAATACATTATCTCACCTTAGGTCTTATAGCCCTAACTTTAAAAATCTCACGTGTCCACCCTTCCTCAATTTCCTTCGCGAATTTATTCTCCGAACGCGACAGCCTTACATAATCATTGATTTTGAAACGCGCAGAGTGTGGTGGTGGTGTTCCATCTCTTCTCACATCGGGCTCTGTGCGCGTACCCCTTCCTAAAATCTCGTTAGGTGTTGTCCCAATCGTGCGATGGTGTAAGCGGTTGTATGATGAGGCCAATGATTCCAGAATGTCTATATATCTGTATGTGTTTTTATGTGTAAAATAGCGGTGCATGCGTTCCTTAATGGTACGTTGAACTCTTTCAGCTAAAGAGGCCTTATGTATAGAATTGCTAGTGTAGTAGCTGAAATTAAACTCTGTCAGCATGTTCTGAAAAGCTCGACCTATAAATTCTTTCCCCATATCCGTACAAAAATAGCCAGGAACGCTGTTTTCTTTCAACATCAACGTTTTGGTGGCTTTAGCAATTGTTTGATTTATTTTTCATAGGAATTAGCCACAAATATCTAGAGAATACATACATTATGAATCGGATGTAGCGGTAACCATCGTTATACACTGAATATCTTTGCATGTCTGTTAAATCTGCTTGCCAAATACGGTCAAACGATGACGCTGTTGTCTTGGCTGCTTTAAACCTTTTTCTCACAGGCTTATGAAGTGTATAAGCGTCCTGCTTCCGCAAAAACCTCTCAACATCTTTTTTCCCTACTCCATCATTGTAAGCACATCTGTACAGTCTATCTAGCCTCGAGAAGCCTGGGCTAGAAATGTCATAATAACGTCTTCTTAATATGTTAGCCATTTGCGTATTTTAGAGGCACGTGGGTAGGGTTGACTGTTGTTTAACCTCTTCTTTCTCCTCTTCAGAGGTGTTACCGCCGGGGGTGATGGCGTTTTCAATTGTGGCACGTGTGATGCATATTCCAAGTCTTTTAACCTATTCAGATTTCCTATCATTGTTTTGGCGATATTTATCTGTTGTAGTCTTGCTTTAATATGCTTCCATCCTGATGGTGAGGGCCTATTCCACTTTCTCACCAGATCATGGATGATGTCTACGATATTCGATCCCTGTATCTTTGCTACTTCCACAATGATCTCACCTGTATCGGTCCACTGTATGTTGGGATCCTCATTCAATAGATTATAAAGACTTAAACCTTTATTCCTCAGTGTATGTGGGAGGGTGCTTTTTAATACATGCTCGATATGTTGTGTGGCCGACCCGTTAATCTTTGCTTGGTCAGCTCTATCGTCGGACACAGACCCTATGTCACCATGCCCATCGTTGTCCGTGCTGTGCCTAATAACCACGGGGATCTCTGTCGGATTCTTATAATTTTCGTACTCATGAAGAAATTTCTGCAGAGCTTCTTCATAAAAGATTCTTTTCTCATCATGTGTTTTTTCTCTGTTTAATAGGGCTAACAATTCCCTTTCCATTCTTTTAAGCCTGTTTTTACGGGGTTCTAGAACCGTGTCTGGATTCTTTGAAATTTGCAGTGAAGCATACACCTCGTTTGGAATCACTACCACTTTCTTCATTATATTAATCTAGTCAGTAAGGGCCCCAAAACTGAAAATAAGATGGGGAGGAATGACCCTCCTTTTTGTACAATAATTCGTTTTTTCTTCCTCACAGTTTGACTTTTACGAGCGAGTGCAGGTATTATATTCTTGTAACGGCGTAGGCGAGCCTTCTGAGGGGATTTTATTGATACATTGCAATTTATAACGTTAAGACAGATTTCACAGATGCATTTTAAAAAGTCGGAATCGATATTTTTAGCAAACATCTTTTGCATTACCCGGGGCAGTCGATGATAGATTTTTATTAATTCATAGCATTTCTTCAGCCTCTTTGTCATTCTGGAATATACACCGTTTCAGGCTCGTTTGGAAATATATTCGTTCTTAGAACAACCTAAACGTGTTTCGCGGATGAAGGTCGCAAAGCATATAACCGTAACGCTGCCCTGTAGCTTCTTTATAATCTTCCAAAACCTCCTTACGCTGATTCGAGAACATTTGATTGGCTAATACCCCAATTTTTGATACATCTCTACGTTGCGCGAATAAGACTAAATATTGTGTATTTAACGACAAATAGCGCATGTATCTATTTTTGAAAAAAAGATTCTGATTGATGAAGAACACAGTTATGTTAAGATGATGGGAGAATACTGTAATAGGGTGTTTCACATTTCAACTTTTTTTAAAAACTCATGGAGTATAGTTCTTACATTGTGAGAAATACTGCATTGATCATAAATATAGCAAAAAAAATTGGATTGACAATTATTTCGTGTCCCCCCCCCCTTCAAATACTGACCCTCCTTTTGTACTGCAAATCCCCTACTTTTCATCATGAAAATGTTTGTAATTCCCACATTTCTAATCCGATCTTTATAAATTTGGTATCAAATTGTAGAGATCAATACGCATCTAAACAATACTTAATAATGTGATTTAGTGAATGTTTGGCTAGTTTTATTCAAGCAATTCTATTTTTAGTTATATTTATTCAAGTGTAGCGAGTGCACTACCATTTGATTCTGTATGCTTGTCTGCTAGTAGCCATTAATACTTGTGTAGTGCCATCTATTGAAGTATGCAGTAACTACGATTTTGATGAATCTAGGTGTCGTTCGTTGGTTGGTGTTTGTGTATATGTGTGGTGCTCGTTTAAAGTTTTGATTTATCAGAGCAGACAAGCATACATAATCAACTGGTAGTGCACTCGCTACACAAGTAGTTCTATTTTCATTTTCTGCTACCTTTTCTTTTGTCCTTTTTTGTGTACAACTCAATTCACAGACAACTAATGTTTTGATATTTTTTTTCAGACTTTGTTCAGTTTATGAAACTAAAAAATAGTGTAATATGTCTAAGCATAGGCCTATTCTAAGAATAGATCTAAGTTCATATGATTCTATATTGGGCATGTTAAAAGATGATATTATTGCTTCGGAGGGGTGTATGGGACATGGCTACAATTCCTGCAAAAGACGTTGTCAAGCATAGCACTCCATGAAAGATTTGCTTGATCTCATTAAACAGCATGAATCTCTTGAAGAATAAAGGAAGAAAGAACTTTGAGTCATAGAAAGAGGCCCTTTTGAATTGCATGGATAAACTTTTTGACATAGCAAGCCAAGATCTACAGATCTACAGAAGCTAAGGTTAACAAAGACCCTAAGATCCACTCTAAGGTTAGCCCGAGAGAAAGGAAAGAGGAGGGGGTTAAAAGAGGAGAATAAGGGGTTAAGTAAATAGCAAAACCTATCATTCGTGGGTTAACATTCATTCAGAAAAAGAGAAAGAAAGACTCCCCATCATTATCCGCCGGCCACTGCCGACAAGTCGGAAATATAGTCGAAGAGAATAGGAAAGGGGTAGGTTAAAAAAAGTTGATGTGTAGAAATAACCACATATATTTCCAAATAAAATATAAACAAAACAAATATTTACCACAAAATAAATTTAGAATAAAAAATAATAACCCTTGTTTCTAACCAACCAACTAGTGAAGTTGTGTTTCCCTAATTAACAAAAAGAAGAAAGAAAAAGTTTTTGAGACTGAAAAACTCAGCTCTTTGGAATTCATTCAAAAAATTTTGACTGCTGAATCAAGTGGGCTAGTTTTTTATAAAAAATTCTTGTAGTTCCCCAACTAACCGGGCAACTTAAAGTCAATCTTTAAAATCTCAATAGTAACCACTGCAATTAAACTAAAAACTAAAACCCTGTTTAACTAAATAATGGCCTACCAGAACTAGGTGTAAGTAGCTTAAACAAAATACTTAACTATGGTAAGAGATTGAAACTATGTACCTAGAAGAAACTCGAACATGGCTACAACAGCCCTAACTAAATAATTAAACGGCTGGAATAGCCCCCTATTAAAACTTAAGGGCAATATAGCCCTAACTTAACTTAAGTAAAAACCTTCAAAACATTAAACCTTTAAAAACAAAAACTTAAGGGCAATACAGCCCTAGCCTAACTTAAACTGCAAAACCTAGTTCTGGGAAATAGCCCCTATGAATAAATAACTTAGCAGTGTGCCAAATAGTGACTTAAGAAAAAAAATTCAAAATCTGGAAACTAAATGAAACTTATGGACTAGTTAGAAACAGAAAGGGTAACGTTCAAATGGGAACTTCATTTGTGGTAAGTCTAAATTAATTTTAATGAATTTAGCTTGACCGTAGTTAGTAATCTGGCTGCCGACCAAATTTTAACCTTAAAACCACTGCAGCCTACAGTGAAAAAGTCTGTAGCTATGTTGACAGTCTCTAAATAGGCCATTATTATTTCTATAATTACTGTGCTTATTTAAAGTAAACTTAGCCTTTGCACCTAAATAAAAATAATCTCTCTCAAAATAATTTTTCAATAATTTTTCAATAAGGTGAAAGATGAAAAGAAGTGAAATAAGAACGCTTACAACCATGCAAACACCGTCTTAACTCAAACACTGTCATACCATGCAAACTACAGACATGCAAGTAGGGAGAAAAAAAAATAGGTAGAGCATAACAAAAAGTGGGTTAGTTTACGCTACGAGCTACATCTACGTTCGTGTTAGTCTAATTTTTCTTTAAATAATAATTTTATTGCTGGCATCACACGCAGGCATGTCACAAGCTGGCAATAATCGTCAACAGACTCATCCTCGACCACCATCCCTAGAACTGCTGTTGCTAATTGTTTTTTTTATTTCAAACAACGATAATATTTTTAAAATGCCTATCTAAACGTTCTTAAACATATTAACGCTGGTAGAGTTCACGACGGACGCGGGAAGATTATTCCATTTATCAATTACTTTAAACCTAAAGAAGATTTTAGCGATATTAGTAATGAAACGTCTGCCACGCAACTTAAATCCGTTATTACGAGTAATGCTATTATCGAAAGTGAAGAGTTTCTAAAAATTTACGTTATCGATTTTATTAACGATTTTGAAAACTTCAATAAGCTCCCCCCTTAATCTCCTAGTTTCGCGTGAATGCAAGTCTAACTCTTTAATCCTATCTTCGTAAGACTTGCTGTGCAATGACGGAATTAGTTTCGTGGCGCGACGCTGAACCCTTTCTAACCTATCAATATCCTCACGCAAATACGGGCACCAAAATTGAACGGCATATTCTAAATGAGGCCTGACTAGGGAATTGTAAAGGGGCAATATAATATTCTTCGATTTAAATTCGAAATTACGCGCTATGAAGCCTAACATCCTATTAGCTTTTGCGCAAGACTCCAGGCACTGATTCCTAACTTTTAAATCCTTAGATACGCGTACATCTAAATCTACTTCCTCATCAACGCTAACTGTCTATCATCCATCGTGTACGTGTAATTATTATTATGAGAACCTATATGCAAAACTTTACATTTGTCTAGGTTAAATTGTATCTGCCACTTATCCGTCCACTCCATAATCCTATTTACATCGTCTTGGAGCCCAATTCTATCGTCCTCGTTAACAACCTTACCGCCTATTTTAGTATTGTCCGCGAATTTTGACACGTTACGAGTCAATCCTATATCTATGTTGTTAATGTAATGTCCCTGTGGGACACCGCTACCAACATCCAACCACCACGATTCACTACCATTAACAACGACCCTCTGTCTCCTACCACGAAGCCATTCCTCTAACCAGTTACTGTATCGAACGCTTTTTAAAAATCTAAATAAATAACGTCAGCCACTCTATGCCTATCGTATTCTCGCACTATTTCGTTATAAAATTCTAACAAATTAGTTAAACAAGATCTATGGCGTCGAAACCCATGCTGACTACTATTGATCAAATCGCGACTTTCTAAGTGATCGATGATACGATCCCTAACTACAGATTCCAAAAGTTTATCGACAATTGACGTTAAACTAATAGGCCTATAATTGCTAGCTACTGTGCCGTCGCCTTTTTTAAAAATGGGCGTGACGTTAGGTAATTTGAAGTCTTCAGGAATAATCCCCGTTTCGAGTGACTGATTAAAAATCTTCGATAAGGGGCCTACGATAACGTCTTTCAAATCTTTCAGATGTCTAGGATAAAACGCATCAGGGGCTGGAGCCTTGCTAACTTTTAGCCTATCGATATAATGCGCAATCTCACCCTCGTAAACAGTTATTTCATTCAAAATAATCTCGCTGCTAAATGGAACGATATCGTCCACATCGGGGACATTATTGACGTCTTCTACGGTAAAAAATGTCGCAAAAAAGTTATTAAAAATATCCGCCATCGCCTGAGCGTCGGAAGCCAAAGCGCCATTAGCGTCCACGAGAGGGCCTATATTATCTTTTATCGGCTTACGGTTATTCACGTAATCGACAAACATTTTTGGGTTATGTTTACTATCCGCAGCTATAAGTATCTCTAAATTACGCTTAGCATTCCTAACTAATCTTTTAACCTGACGTCTAAGCTCGATATATCTATTAACGTTAGCTACCGTGCCATTGCGCTTATTAAGTCTATACGCTCTGTTACGCTCGTTTATGAACTCGCCTATTTCCCTAGTCCACCACTTGGGCCTACTATGATTTCTAGCGCGCTTGGGCCTACGAGGAATAAACTCCCTTTCGATATTCATAAAACTTTCTTTAAACGCCTCCCAATGCAAATTTGTGTCATTACCCATAAATAATTTATCCCAGTCCACTACTCTCATCCTATCCGCAAAACTATCAAAATTAGCCCTACGAAAATCAAGGACTTCTATTACGTTACTATCATTAGTGTTTTCTATCAATAGGTTAAACCTAATTATTTGATGATCACTACATCCTAAACTCTCGCCTCCTTCTAAACCTTCGACTATGTTTTCGCCGTTCGTCATCACCACGTCTAAAATATTGTCACCGCGCGTTGGTTCGGTAACCATCTGTCGCAAAAAATTATCTTCAATCAACTCAACCAGGGCAGTTAAAGTCTCCGACAATTATATTATTCCCATTATCAATAAAGTTACCAAGAAGTGAGTAAAATCTAGTATCGGTATCGAGGGGTTCAACAGTAGGTCTGTAAACAACAACAAAATTAAAACTAATACTACGCGCCCTAACTTCAACACATATCGCATTAATTGCTGCCGGAAAATGTATCTTAACCTCGATAGCCCTAAGGGAATTACGAATGTGCAGCAAAACGCCGCCACCAATCCTATGTAACCTATCATTAGTAAAGAGCTTAAAACCCGTTATATCAAGTTCCCCCAACAAGTCCCGAGTCACGGTATTTAACCACGTTTCAGTGATAGCAACTATATCGTAGTCGCCGGAATAAATTATCGCCTTGAATTCGTTTTATTTATTTCTAATACTACGCGCGTCACAATAAAAGACGTTTAAGTTATTTTTTACAATGGGTCGGCGTTTTAAGCTATTTTTCAAGTCGGACCCGCGTTTCCCGGACCCACAACGTTTAAAGAGGGCTTCGACCTATACAGCTTTCGCACGTTTTCGTCATTTAACCTACCTACCCTAGTATTACTTATTTCATTAAAATGCACCCCATCTTTTATAAAAAGGCTAGGATCACTGAATTCCGACCACAGCTTTACGAAGGGTACATTTTCCTCAGCACAAATCTCTTCTAATTTAGTATTAAAAAATATTGTTTTAAACGTAATCTTAAGACTTAAACCGTGCCTAGGGGTAATACCTAGAACTAAAGACCAATCTGACCTCGCCTTCAGGGACCTTATTAACCCCTATATCTCTTCAAAAGGTCAGGCACTCTCGTATCGGGCCTATACGAGTCGTTGCCCCGTACCATCGTCACCAACATCGAGTGACGGGAGGCAACATCAATCCTATCCACTTCGTCTCTAATTCTGTCAACCCTGGCCCCTGGGAGACAGACCCTCCTTCTCTTGGTTGGATTCCGTTCAACGAAATCTGTGTCCATATGGCGCACTAAAGACTCCCCAATTAAAATAGTTTCCCCCTCGTTCACGTCCCTATCCAAATGAGCGAAAGGGTTCGAAACCTCGATAGGGGGGGATTCCTATCGCCTAACGTACGCGGCCTAGCTCCACCCTTAACTTCTCTAAATCCCTCCCCATCTACTAATCTCGGACCAACCTTAACCCCTTCCTCAACTCTGTCCAACCTTCCCGACAAGCTACCGAAACTAGAAACTAGATTACGCACCTCACCCTTCAAATTACTAATGTCTTCAACGTTAGTATTGGTTCGGCTTTCGGCAACTGTAGCCCTACCCCTGCCCTCCTCAAGCGTTGCAAGCCTTTCCGTTACCTCACGTACACTACGTTTTCTGTCAACTATTTCCTCCTTTAAATCGCCCAAAAAAACAAACCGATCTCTCGGTAATCGCCATAGGACCGCTGTTATAATCCTTAAAATCCGTATACCACCGATTTTCCCCACACGTAACACACGACGCTTTCTGGGACGGCATCGCTCAAGTTAAATTAGTATATAACTGTCACAAGTTCAAGTTAAATTAAGCCGGCAAGCTATGAAAACTTCAAAATCGCTAAAAACCACGTATACTCAATTACCTAACTATAACACTGTGAATATAAACGCAAGTATATAAAGTCAGAACTTTCCAAAAGTAAAGTTATTGGCAATATCCAAAAGTAGAAGCAATCTCAGAGAGCTCAGAAAATGCGCCCGCTCAGTAGAGTACGGAGTCTGGCTGACGAATGAGTGCGGAGTCTGGCTGACGAATGAAGTGCGGAGTCTGGCTGACGAATGAAGTGCGGAGTCTGGCTGACGAATGAAGTGCGGAGTCTGGCTGACGAATGAAGTGCGGAGTCTGGCTGACGAATGAAGTGCGGAGTCTGGCTGACGAATGAAGTGCGGAGTCTGGCTGACGAATGAAGTGCGGAGTCTGGCTGACGAATGAAGTGCGGAGTCTGGCTGACGAATGAAGTGCGGAGTCTGGCTGACGAATGAAGTGCGGAGTCTGGCTGACGAATGAAGTGCGGAGTCTGGCTGACGAATGAAGTGCGGAGTCTGGCTGACGAATGAAGTGCGGAGTCTGGCTGACGAATGAAGTGCGGAGTCTGGCTGACGAATGAAGTGCGGAGTCTGGCTGACGAATGAAGTGCGGAGTCTGGCTGACGAATGAAGTGCGGAGTCTGGCTGACGTATGCAGTGCGGAGTCTGTCTGACGTATGCAGTGCGGAGTCTGTCTGACGTATGCAGTGCGGAGTCTGGCTGACGTATGAAGTGCGGAGTCTGGCTGACGTATGAAGTGCGGAGTCTGGCTGACGTATGAAGTGCGTAGTCTGGCTGACGTATGAAGTGCGGAGTCTGTCTGACGTCTGCAGTGCGGAGTCTGGCTGACGAATGAAGTGCGGAGTCTGGCTGACGAATGAAGTGCGGAGTCTGGCTGACGAATGAAGTGCGGAGTCTGGCTGACGAATGAAGTGCGGAGTCTGGCTGACGAATGAAGTGCGGAGTCTGGCTGACGAATGAAGTGCGGAGTCTGGCTGACGAATGAAGTGCGGAGTCTGGCTGACGAATGAAGTGAGGAGTCTGGCTGACGAATGAAGTGCGGAGTCTGTCTGACGTATGCAGTGCGGAGTCTGTCTGACGTATGCAGTGCGGAGTCTGTCTGACGTATGCAGTGCGGAGTCTGGCTGACGTATGAAGTGCGGAGTCTGGCTGACGTATGAAGTGCGGAGTCTGGCTGACGTATGAAGTGCGTAGTCTGGCTGACGTATGAAGTGCGGAGTCTGGCTGACGTATGAAGTGCGGAGTCTGGCTGACGTATGAAGTGCGGAGTCTGGCTGACGAATGAAGTGCGGAGTCTGGCTGACGAATGAAGTGCGGAGTCTGGCTGACGAATGAAATGAGGAGTCTGGCTGACGAATGAAGTGCGGAGTCTGGCTGACGAATGAAGTGCGGAGTCTGGCTGACGAATGAAGTGCGGAGTCTGGCTGACGAATGAAGTGCGGAGTCTGGCTGACGAATGAAGTGCGGAGTCTGGCTGACGAATGAAGTGCGGAGTCTGGCTGACGAATGAAGTGCGGAGTCTGGCTGACGAATGAAGTGCGGAGTCTGGCTGACGAATGAAGTGCGGAGTCTGGCTGACGAATGAAGTGCGGAGTCTGGCTGACGAATGAAGTGCGGAGTCTGGCTGACGAATGAAGTGCGGAGTCTGTCTGACGTATGCAGTGCGGAGTCTGTCTGACGTATGCAGTGCGGAGTCTGTCTGACGTATGCAGTGCGGGGTCTGGCTGACGTATGAAGTGCGGAGTCTGGCTGACGTATGAAGTGCGGAGTCTGGCTGACGTATGAAGTGCGTAGTCTGGCTGACGTATGAAGTGCGGAGTCTGGCTGACGTATGAAGTGCGGAGTCTGGCTGACGTATGAAGTGCGGAGTCTGGCTGACGTATGAAGTGCGGAGTCTGGCTGACGAATGAAGTGCGGAGTCTGGCTGACGAATGAAGTGCGGAGTCTGGCTGACGAATGAAATGAGGAGTCTGGCTGACGAATGAAGTGCGGAGTCTGGCTGACGAATGAAGTGCGGAGTCTGGCTGACGAATGAAGTGCGGAGTCTGGCTGACGAATGAAGTGCGGAGTCTGGCTGACGAATGAAGTGCGGAGTCTGGCTGACGAATGAAGTGCGGAGTCTGGCTGACGAATGAAGTGCGGAGTCTGTCTGACGTATGCAGTGCGGAGTCTGTCTGACGTATGCAGTGCGGAGTCTGTCTGAAGTATGCAGTGCGGAGTCTGTCTGACGTATGCAGTGCGGAGTCTGTCTGACGTATGCAGTGCGGAGTCTGGCTGACGTATGAAGTAAGGAGTCTGGCTGACGTATGAAGTGCGGAGTCTGGCTGACGTATGAAGTGCGGAGTCTGGCTGACGTATGAAGTGCGTAGTCTGGCTGACGTATGAAGTGCGGAGTCTGGCTGACGTATGAAGTGCGGAGTCTGGCTGACGAATGAAGTGCGGAGTCTGGCTGACGAATGAAGTGCGGAGTCTGGCTGACGAATGAAATGAGGAGTCTGGCTGACGAATGAAGTGCGGAGTCTGGCTGACGAATGAAGTGCGGAGTCTGGCTGACGAATGAAGTGCGGAGTCTGGCTGACGAATGAAGTGCGGAGTCTGGCTGACGAATGAAGTGCGGAGTCTGGCTGACGAATGAAGTGCGGAGTCTGGCTGACGAATGAAGTGCGGAGTCTGGCTGACGAATGAAGTACGGAGTCTGGCTGACGAATGAAGTGCGGAGTCTGGCTGACGAATGAAGTGCGGAGTCTGGCTGACGAATGAAGTGCGGAGTCTGGCTGACGAATGAAGTGCGGAGTCTGTCTGACGTATGCAGTGCGGAGTCTGTCTGACGTATGCAGTGCGGAGTCTGGCTGACGTATGAAGTGCGGAGTCTGGCTGACGTATGAAGTGCGGAGTCTGGCTGACGTATGAAGTGCGTAGTCTGGCTGACGTATGAAGTGCGGAGTCTGGCTGACGTATGAAGTGCGGAGTCTGGCTGACGTATGAAGTGCGGAGTCTGGCTGACGAATGAAGTGCGGAGTCTGGCTGACGAATGAAGTGCGGAGTCTGGCTGACGAATGAAATGAGGAGTCTGGCTGACGAATGAAGTGCGGAGTCTGGCTGACGAATGAAGTGCGGAGTCTGGCTGACGAATGAAGTGCGGAGTCTGGCTGACGAATGAAGTGCGGAGTCTGGCTGACGAATGAAGTGCGGAGTCTGGCTGACGAATGAAGTGCGGAGTCTGGCTGACGAATGAAGTGCGGAGTCTGTCTGACGTATGCAGTGCGGAGTCTGTCTGACGTATGCAGTGCGGAGTCTGGCTGACGTATGAAGTGCGGAGTCTGACTGACGTATGAAGTGCGGAGTCTGGCTGACGTATGAAGTGCGGAGTCTGGCTGACGTATGAAGTGCGAGTCTGGCTGACGTATGAAGTGCGGAGTCTGGCTGACGTATGAAGTGCGGAGTCTGGCTGACGAATGAAGTGCGGAGTCTGGCTGACGAATGAAGTGCGGAGTCTGGCTGACGAATGAAATGAGGAGTCTGGCTGACGAATGAAGTGCGGAGTCTGGCTGACGAATGAAGTGCGGAGTCTGGCTGACGAATGAAGTGCGGAGTCTGTCTGACGTATGCAGTGCGGAGTCTGTCTGACGTATGCAGTGCGGAGTCTGTCTGACGTATGCAGTGCGGAGTCTGTCTGACGTATGCAGTGCGGAGTCTGGCTGACGAATGAAGTGGAGTCTGGCTGACGTATGAAGTGCGGAGTCTGGCTGACGTATGAAGTGCGGAGTCTGGCTGACGTATGAAGTGCGGAGTCTGGCTGACGAATGAAGTGCGGAGTCTGGCTGACGAATGAAGTGCGGAGTCTGGCTGACGAATGAAGTGCGGAGTCTGGCTGACGAATGAAGTGCGGAGTCTGGCTGACGAATGAAGTGCGGAGTCTGGCTGACGAATGAAGTGCGGAGTCTGGCTGACGTAATGCAGTACGGAGTCTGTCTGACGTATGCAGTGCGGAGTCTGTCTGACGTATGCAGTGCGGAGTCTGGCTGACGTATGAAGTGCGGAGTCTGGCTGACGTATGAAGTGCGGAGTCTGGCTGACGTATGAAGTGCGTAGTCTGGCTGACGTATGAAGTGCGGAGTCTGGCTGACGTATGAAGTGCGGAGTCTGGCTGACGTATGAAGTGCGGAGTCTGGCTGACGTATGAAGTGCGGAGTCTGGCTGACGAATGAAGTGCGGAGTCTGGCTGACGAATGAAGTGCGGAGTCTGGCTGACGAATGAAATGAGGAGTCTGGCTGACGAATGAAGTGCGAGTCTGGCTGACGAATGAAGTGCGAGTCTGGCTGACGAATGAAGTGCGGAGTCTGGCTGACGAATGAAGTGCGGAGTCTGGCTGACGAATGAAGTGCGGAGTCTGGCTGACGAATGAAGTGCGGAGTCTGGCTGACGAATGAAGTGCGGAGTCTGTCTGACGTATGCAGTGCGGAGTCTGTCTGACGTATGCAGTGCGGAGTCTGTCTGACGTATGCACTGCGGAGTCTGTCTGACGTATGCAGTGCGGAGTCTGGCTGACGTATGAAGTGCGGAGTCTGACTGACGTATGAAGTGCGGAGTCTGGCTGACGTATGAAGTGCGGAGTCTGGCTGACGTATGAAGTGCGTAGTCTGGCTGACGTATGAAGTGCGGAGTCTGGCTGACGTATGAAGTGCGGAGTCTGGCTGACGAATGAAGTGCGGAGTCTGGCTGACGAATGAAGTGCGGAGTCTGGCTGACGAATGAAATGAGGAGTCTGGCTGACGAATGAAGTGCGGAGTCTGGCTGACGAATGAAGTGCGGAGTCTGGCTGACGAATGAAGTGCGGAGTCTGGCTGACGAATGAAGTGCGGAGTCTGGCTGACGAATGAAGTGCGGAGTCTGGCTGACGAATGAAGTGCGGAGTCTGGCTGACGAATGAAGTGCGGAGTCTGGCTGACGAATGAAGTCCGGAGTCTGGCTGACGAATGAAGTGCGGAGTCTGTCTGACGTATGCAGTGCGGAGTCTGTCTGACGTATGCAGTGCGGAGTCTGTCTGACGTATGCAGTGCGGAGTCTGGCTGACGTATGAAGTGCGGAGTCTGGCTGACGTATGAAGTGCGGAGTCTGGCTGACGTATGAAGTGCGTAGTCTGGCTGACGTATGAAGTGCGGAGTCTGGCTGACGTATGAAGTGCGGAGTCTGGCTGACGTATGAAGTGCGGAGTCTGGCTGACGAATGAAGTGCGGAGTCTGGCTGACGAATGAAGTGCGGAGTCTGGCTGACGAATGAAATGAGGAGTCTGGCTGACGAATGAAGTGCGGAGTCTGGCTGACGAATGAAGTGCGGAGTCTGACTGACGAATGAAGTGCGGAGTCTGGCTGACGAATGAAGTGCGGAGTCTGGCTGACGAATGAAGTGCGGAGTCTGGCTGACGAATGAAGTGCGGAGTCTGGCTGACGAATGAAGTGCGGAGTCTGGATGACGTATGAAGTGCGGAGTCTGGCTGACGTATGAAGTGCGGAGTCTGGCTGACGAATGAAGTGCGGAGTCTGGCTGACGAATGAAGTGCGGAGTCTGGCTGACGAATGAAATGAGGAGTCTGGCTGACGAATGAAGTGCGGAGTCTGGCTGACGAATGAAGTGCGGAGTCTGGCTGACGAATGAAGTGCGGAGTCTGGCTGACGAATGAAGTGCGGAGTCTGGCTGACGAATGAAGTACGGAGTCTGGCTGACGAATGAAGTGCGGAGTCTGGCTGACGAATGAAGTGCGGAGTCTGGCTGACGAATGAAGTGCGGAGTCTGGCTGACGAATGAAGTGCGGAGTCTGTCGACGTATGCAGTGCGGAGTCTGTCTGACGTATGCAGTGCGGAGTCTGTCTGACGTATGCAGTGCGGAGTCTGGCTGACGTATGAAGTGCGGAGTCTGGCTGACGTATGAAGTGCGGAGTCTGGCTGACGTATGAAGTGCGTAGTCTGGCTGACGTATGAAGTGCGGAGTCTGGCTGACGTATGAAGTGCGGAGTCTGGCTGACGTATGAAGTGCGGAGTCTGGCTGACGAATGAAGTGCGGAGTCTGGCTGACGAATGAAGTGCGGAGTCTGGCTGACGAATGAAATGAGGAGTCTGGCTGACGAATGAAGTGCGGAGTCTGGCTGACGAATGAAGTGCGGAGTCTGGCTGACGAATGAAGTGCGGAGTCTGGCTGACGAATGAAGGTCGGAGTCTGGCTGACGAATGAAGTGCGGAGTCTGGCTGACGAATGAAGTGCGGAGTCTGGCTGACGAATGAAGTGCGGAGTCTGTCTGACGTATGCAGTGCGGAGTCTGTCTGACGTATGCAGTGCGGAGTCTGTCTGACGTATGCACTGCGGAGTCTGTCTGACGTATGCAGTGCGGAGTCTGGCTGACGTATGAAGTGCGGAGTCTGGCTGACGTATGAAGTGCGGAGTCTGGCTGACGTATGAAGTGCGGAGTCTGGCTGACGTATGAAGTGCGTAGTCTGGCTGACGTATGAAGTGCGGAGTCTGGCTGACGTATGAAGTGCGGATTCTGGCTGACGAATGAAGTGCGGAGTCTGGCTGACGAATGAAGTGCGGAGTCTGGCTGACGAATGAAATGAGGAGTCTGGCTGACGAATGAAGTGCGGAGTCTGGCTGAAGAATGAAGTGCGGAGTCTGGCTGACGAATGAAGTGCGGAGTCTGGCTGACGAATGAAGTGCGGAGTCTGGCTGACGAATGAAGTGCGGAGTCTGGCTGACGAATGAAGTGCGGGGTCTGGCTGACGAATGAAGTGCGGAGTCTGGCTGACGAATGAAGTGCGGAGTCTGGCTGACGAATGAAGTGCGGAGTCTGTCTGACGTATGCAGTGCGGAGTCTGTCTGACGTATGCAGTGCGGAGTCTGTCTGACGTATGCAGTGCGGAGTCTGGCTGACGTATGAAGTGCGGAGTCTGGCTGACGTATGAAGTGCGGAGTCTGGCTGACGTATGAAGTGCGTAGTCTGGCTGACGTATGAAGTGCGGAGTCTGGCTGACGTATGAAGTGCGGAGTCTGGCTGACGTATGAAGTGCGGAGTCTGGCTGACGAATGAAGTGCGGAGTCTGGCTGACGAATGAAGTGCGGAGTCTGGCTGACGAATGAAATGAGGAGTCTGGCTGACGAATGAAGTGCGGAGTCTGGCTGACGAATGAAGTGCGGAGTCTGACTGACGAATGAAGTGCGGAGTCTGGCTGACGAATGAAGTGCGGAGTCTGGCTGACGAATGAAGTGCGGAGTCTGGCTGACGAATGAAGTGTGGAGTCTGGCTGACGAATGAAGTGCGGAGTCTGGCTGACGAATGAAGTGCGGTGTCTGGCTGACGAATGAAGTGCGGAGTCTGGCTGACGAATGAAGTGCGGAGTCTGTCTGACGTATGCAGTGCGGAGTCTGTCTGACGTATGCAGTGCGGAGTCTGGCTGACGTATGAAGTGCGAAGTCTGGCTGACGTATGAAGTGCGGAGTCTGGCTGACGTATGAAGTGCGGAGTCTGGCTGACGTATGAAGTGCGGAGTCTGGCTGACGTAAGAAGTGCGGAGTCTGGCTGACGTATGAAGTGCGGAGTCTGGCTGACGTATGCAGTGCGGAGTCTGGCTGACGAATGAAGTGCGGAGTCTGGCTGACGAATGAAGTGCGGAGTCTGGCTGACGAATGAAGTGCGGAGTCTGGCTGACGAATGAAGTGCGGAGTCTGGCTGACGAATGAAGTGCGGAGTCTGGCTGACGAATGAAGTGCGGAGTCTGGCTGACGAATGAAGTGCGGAGTCTGGCTGGCGAATGAAGTGCGGAGTCTGGCTGACGAATGAAGTGCGGAGTCTGGCTGACGTATGAAGTTCCGCAGCGGGGTGTCCATTGGATCCGACCTGGATCATTCCATCATGCCCGCTGGATGTCAGCTATCATATACATCAATAAAATGTACGCATTTTCGGATGAAGTCGGGTTCGAAGACTCAGTGAATGAAAAGCTTCGTAGAATATGCTTATTTACGACCCTTGTTTATAGCAAATACTGGCTCTCGTGCACAAGTGCGGCAAATGCACCTGTTAACGACCTTACATTTTATAATGAGCTAGTCAGCTACAAGCAGATCGACATTCATTCTGCTGAAGCAGCTTTGAAAGTATTAAATGGACATTAACGGTACTTGACGGAGGAACTGTCTGTCCTTGCTCTATTCGGCTCTTTATCACATTTTGAAAAAAGCAAGATGGACAAAGAACGTCTACGTTACGACCCACCAGAAAAATTTAACAAAGGGCAGCCCGTATTTTCCCACCTAAAACAAGGCACAAGAATTCAACATCTTACTGGGCCAAAATCTTGGTATATTTTCAAGGAGCTGAATTCATCTCGAGAATGGCTAAAAGAAGTCTCTATTATGGGAGAGTGACAGCGACTATCAAAGAATGAAGAAAATCTTAACTTCAGCGAGAGTAGTTAATGGTACAGCCGAAAGAGGCGTCAAACTCGTAGAGGCCTATTTTGGAAACTGCAAAGAAGAGGATGAATTTCAGGAACTGCTACAAGTTGTTGAAAGAAACAGAAATGTGCTACCAGAATTCAAGAAAGAAACTTTGAGTAAACATCTTTAGTAATAGATAAAATTAAGGATCAAATTAATGTAGTGTGGTGTTTTTTTATTTTCACTTTTCACATGTAACTTTTTTGTTTCATAAATTTTTGCCCCCCCCCCCAAAAAAACATGGGGCTTTGGTGGTGCAGCTGAAACCTACTATGTCTATGCATGTTACTCTTGTTCTCGGGCCAGTTGTTATCCAAACTACCGTACTGGATCGAATTTTTCCATGCTGCATCAGCAAGGTTGTTCCCACTTTGAATTGATTAGTTGATGGAATGAATGCTTTTGCTTCCACTTAACTTATCTCTTCAAAGCCCATCGCAGCGGAGCTAATCTGAGATGATGCTCTATGGGAGGCAGTCACACCCAAATTGACTTATTACATTTATTCGCAGCAGTTAAAGGATGTCATTTAATTTACCTGCGATGAAAATCAAAGTTTTATGTAAAAAATCATGTAAGGAAATCGGGAAAAAAATAAAACTGCTTGAATGGAACTGCCCAAACATTCACTAAACCACATTATTAAGTATTGATCTCCTCTACAATTTAATACCAAATTTGTAAAGATCGGACTAGAAATGTGGGAGTTACAAGCATTTTCATGATTTGCAGTACAAAAGGAGGGTCCGTCCTTAAGGGGGGTGCGGGGACCCGAAATAATTGCCAATCTAATTTCTTTTTGCTATATTTATGATCAATGCAGTATTTCTCACAATATAAGAATTATGCTCCATGAGTTTTTAGAAAAAGTTGAAATGTGAAACACCCTCATACTGTAAATGTCTTGGCAAACGTTTTCTCCATCTCCAACGTGAAATCGTCAATTACAGTGACTGTATGTTCATTTCCCTTTAACGAATTAACGTCATATACACCTTTGTGGAACAAAATATCATCTTGGTATTCGTTGAACACTGATTGATAGGTCGAATAGCACCATATAACTTTATGCACAGATTTTGAGAACATCTCTCCCTTTTCTTTAATGATTTTAAGCATAAACACAGTTTTACCACATCCTGTAGGGCCAGATATAATACATGTGGATGGGCTCGTGAACCTGAATTTTTCTACAGAATCCATTTCTAACACGTCACACTCCTAAGTGGGTCATTTACAAAATATAATAAATATTTAAGTGATGTTCCTTATATTCTACACTCTTGTTTTTCTCTTCTCCCACAGAACCGTGAATGACGATGAGGTACAGCACCCCATCATCGATATTACAGATGACCCCGACGATAGTGTAGTTGTGATCACAGACTCCATCCCCCACTGCCAAGTCCATACCAGCGATACCTGTAGCACCCGACAATTCAAAGCGGAGGCAATGATGAAGAGCCCTCCACGTCAGATATAAAGTGTGCTAGGAGTGCGCCGGTTGTTAGACCCTAGTAATAGAGCCCCAACCCTCTACGTCTTACGGCACAACCCCACAATAGTACCTTCCTCAAATATACCCCCTTATTCCTGTTCAATTCTGGGTACATCCTCCACAGCAGCAGCAGCTTCTCGTTCTGTAGACGATGGTATAACATTCGAGATGGTGCGCACCGCTACCTCCACCCCAACCTTAACTAGAAATTGGTATATAGTCACGGTTGATCCTATGTAGATCCATGTATAGCAATGGTGTTGAACACGGACGGTGACGCATAATTAAACGTATTGTGGAGTTTGCCCTTCTGAACCACGACGAACGTGAAGTCAGAACGCGACTGTCCTTTGGGTTCGGGTCAGATGACGGAGATGTAGATGATTTTTGGGTAGTAATACCATTCAGACGCTTGGCAGCTGTAGATATAGAATATATATTAGGCCGTATAATGCAGGCCTCTCAATGTAGTATAGCCTTCAATATGGACAACTTCAAGGTAAATATTGACCGTGTATTCCGTGTTGCGGGTCATAGTGCCACACCTTATACTCTTAACTTCAATTCTCAGGCTATTTACAGGCGGCATATAAACGTCGATCGTGGTTGCGGTTTTATAGCAATAGTCTTAGCTCGTATGTTTACTGTACTAAATACACGGACCCAAAAAATTTGGTTGCCTACGGTAGTGGAGCGTGCTCGTAAACTAGCTGTAGACTGTAAACTTGAGTTTGACTAATATGGGTCCTGAAGAGCTGAGAAGGGTAGAACAGGAAATGAATGTTCGTATTTGGAATGGATGATCGTCGTATGGCTGTGTATGTTTTTGAAAGCTGTGTGAGAGATCGTACAAGACCCCTACTTATTTTAGGACTGTCAGGAACAACGTATCTCCCTATCCTTAATATAAGGGACCTTTACGCGAGTTATGATAAAAGTCGAAAATATGGATGACATCGTGATTTGTGTGAGGGGTGTATCGAGTTTGCGGATGATATAGTGAAACATTGTAAAGATTGCCACATGGTATGTGAGCAGTGTAAAACCTCAAAATGTGAAAGCTTTGTAGGTGAAGCTGAGAAGAGGGATTGTGATGTGCGTAGACGCACATTTTTCAGTAATGCTGGTGGCACGGATGCCCCCGTCCCGAGTGTAGAATCGTAGATGTTCACGGTAGATCTCCTGCCGACGGTCTTGCATGAACCCGCACCCGCGATCAACTTATAGGCTCCAAGTTCACTCACAAGGTCTTGTGGGAGCATGAGTATGATGTACGGATGGAAACAGATGGACGGTACCGTGAAGAAATAAACACTATCAAGCGTTCAATGGTGCTGGATCCTCTCGAATGCGGTGATAGCTCGTTCGGAAGGGGTACAAATCCCTTCAAGCTATGCTTTCCACCAACGGAGGGCGTGAAACTCCATTACTACGACTTCTGTTCTTTATATCCCTACGTGATAAAGAACAATCCGTACCCCGTAGGTGCACCTGCAAAACTGGTGAGACCTGACCTGCCCCACCATCGAGGTGATCTCCACAAATTTGAACGGGTACTATTTCGCCATTTCTTTCGTAGATGTGCTCCTCCCTCGCGATTTATGGATGCCAATCTTACCCGTCGTTATAGATCACAAGCTCATGTTTCTTCTGTGCTTGAAGAGCGCAGAAGAGAACAATAGGGATTGTAATCATACAACCAACCAACGTAAGATCAGAGGTGTATATACAAGCCCTGAGCTGGACCTAGCCGTTCGCTATGGCTACAGAATATTGAAGGTACATGAGGTGTGGAGGTTTCAGAAGCTACCCAACCTTTTCACGCCATATAGAAACCTTTTTTGAAGGATAAGGTAGAAGCATCAGGGTACCCGCGAGGAGTTGAGACTGAAGATGAAAAATCGGCTTATATTCAACGTTACCGTGACGGTGAAGGTATACAGTTTGACTGTTCCCAAATTGTAAAGAACCCAGGCAAGTGCTTTCGCGCAAAGTTGTGCCTAACATTCTTTGGGGAAAATTTGCCCAGAATACTGGCAAAGGGAACGTTCATTTGGCACAAAGTTATAGTGAAGTCTGGGATTATGCCAACGCTCGCGATAAAGAGGTCATGGAGATCGTGAATGTAGGTAATACTTACATAA
The DNA here is from genome assembly GCA_023014485.1 of Bathynomus jamesi. NCBI lineage: Eukaryota > Metazoa > Arthropoda > Malacostraca > Isopoda > Cirolanidae > Bathynomus > Bathynomus jamesi. Next base: position 32,821 of record JAJOZX010000144.1, on the reverse strand, counting down.
TAAAGTACAACTATACCGAATTGGCCACAGATACTCACGGGTTACAAACATACCTGTAGCCAGCTTCACAATCCCCTACGCACGCATCAAACTTTGGGGCCTATTGCATTCTCTTGGTTGGAGGGTTCTGTACGCCGATACAAACAGTGTGATATTCCTAGCGAGGGAGGGTGAATACATGTCTCCTATTGGTGAATTCCTTGGGGAGTTGACTGATGAGATCAAGGATGAGTATGAAGGCATCGCATACGCCGACTCTTTTGTCTCAACAGGACGGGTGAGGGTAGGGGAGGATATGAAATATATTGTGAAGGCTAAGGGTATCACGCTCAACCAGGCGAATCAGCGGGTCGTTAACTTTGATTCGTTGAATGATCTAGTATGCTTGGATGATGATGAGGGCGACCAGCCATCCCAACTAACTGTAGGGACCCACAATTTTCGGGCACAGAAGCTGGGGGCGTGAAGGAACTTAGGGGTACGAAGGTGTGCCGTAACACCTATAGGAAACGTTACCAGGTGCCTGGTACCTATGATACCATAATCCTTGATATATATATATATATATATATGTCTATTGTTAACGAAAAGTTTATTTTATTTATTACATGTATTTGTATATATACACCTTGAATATTTCGTTTATTAAATAAATCGTGTTTCAATTAACGTTTCACTTTCTCATTTGTGTGTGTGTGTGTGTGTGCTGTGTGTGTGTGTTTGTATGTACAGGAGAAAGTTCTAATCTCCGCCCCCTGTATGATTGGTCAAATGACTCCTGCTACTACCTGGGCATATCTCTTCCCTGCGTGTTCAGTTGACCGCTGCAAGCCCTGGGTCTCAGACGTGCATTTCCCAACGTAGACAAAAAATAGTAATGGCTACTTTTAATATTTAGTGTTCGACGTTTACGAAGTGGTATTCGGCAAAGTGTGAAGATATGGTGGATACTGAATGGCTCCCTATTCCACCCTCCTTTGATACTTTTAAGGCTACATTGAACCGTGCGAAGCTTGAGGAAGAAGAGGTACAAATACTCTACGGGTATTCTGGCGAGAGCATTGCGGGATTTCGTAGTACAAGCGATGTATTGAAGTATGTTGTAGAACTAAACTTTATAAAAGGCTACATATACCGTGAGGTGGAGGAAACAACACGTGCGGAAGAGAAGCAACGGTTATGGTTAGTGAGTCTTGTTGATGAGTGGTGTGACAAGCGATATTATATCATGTTGCATCATAACGAGTACTCGTACCCTGCGGCTGAGAATGTAAATCTTGTCATCATGGAGAATCTAAAGTATTTTTACCACTACATTAATATATATTATGACGAGGTTTGTAATGAGGTTGTGGCTAAAGGCCTGTGTGAGTTTTTAATAGAATTTAGAGACGAGTATCGTCTGCTAAGCAAAAAGGAAAAATATGGGCATATGTTTATCTCAAATAGTGCGCCGGAGTGTAAATAAAATGTGTTTAGTTCGTGAAAATCCCCCTCAACGAAAATGTCTGGTGCGCATTCTAGGGAGTGGTAAAACATTAAAACCGGTATTGCTTCATGTATCGGAAAATTTCTCAAAACACCTACCCAGTATAATGGGTTACAAGTATTCACATGACTCTTTCACGTTGGAACAACGCCGTACATGATTCATCAGCTTATGGTGTGACTCACTCCTCCCGTCGAGCCGATCCTCCCACCTGTGGCTCATAGTCATCTCAGAGCTTGAACCGACTGGACGTGCACGCCTCACAATAGAATACGATGGGGCTTCCTTTGAGCAGCATTCTCAATGTCGTGTACGATGTGTTCGTGACGAAGTCATTGCGTGTGTTCAGGCGTAAAACCGGTGCCATTAACTCTGTACTGGAAACGACTTGTAGACAAACAAACTCTGTTAAACGGAATGTTATTTATTTAAGTGTTGAGGAGATATATAGAGTCTTCGTAGTAGTTGAGAAGTGGAGTGAGGATCGTTATAAAATTCCTGCAGGTGTAGGTACAAGAAGAGAACAGATTAATGATACCCCCTCATATGTCATTGTTTGTACGTTGTGTAAAAATAACGATCAGCACTACATTGATATACGACTGATGTGGAAGAATTCTTCTGATAATAACGTTCTTGTCCCTACGCGAAACCGTTTCATCCTCGACAGAATGTTTGAAATCTTCGGTTTCCGCGAGTGGAGCCTACATGAGACGCGCGTGTTACGGATATGCTTTATTTTGATACGGTTCTTGAATACGCATACACCGCTCTGCTCGACGGGTTTACCGACTGTAGGACTGAACAAGGCGAAAATGGTCTAGAGCTGGATGCTTATTTAAAAGGTTTAGACTCTTTCAAATACCATGAACTTTGGTACAAAACACTTGAGCGGTCCAGGGCTGAGCTCGCCTACACCGTTCACCCTGAAGAACTATTTCTTTATATAATGAGCAGCTGTCGTTACGACTTAAAAGATTATTTCAACTGCCGCTATGCATTGTGAAGATGAGTTCACGATTGAAAAGCTCGGATCGGTAAGAATAAACCCTTGATTGGAAAGGAGTGTTTATAAACTTGTATTTAATAATGATGTGGCTAACGATTACCTCTTTTTACATGCTTTTGAATGTATTCTAGCCGTGTTTAAGAGTATTGAACGATATGAAGGTCATTTACATCGAGTATAGGCATCCCTATAACTTGAGCGGTGAAATAATGTTAAATCGTATTTACTGCTATTGCAAAGCAATAATGATGTGACTGTAGACTCGATTACGTGCGAGTTTAGTGTTTTAGTTAAGCGCAGTAGAACATAAAGTGTATGTATTTTGATGTATATTTATTTTATTTTCAATATATTTAATTATTTAATATAATTGTGTGTGTGTGTGTGTGTGTGTGTATATATATAAATATATGTATATATATATGTATATAAAAATATATATATATTTCTCCTGAACTGTTATATTGATGATTATACTCCATCGTTTTGTATTTCTTACATTTTTTTATTTTATTTTTTTATTATATATATTCCATCGTTTAAAAATGTGTATTTCTTATATTATTATTAATTTTTATTGCATATATTCCTCGTTTGTATAGGATTGTATATTTATTTTCAATATATTTCATGAAATTAATTCCAATAATTCGTCTAAATAAACAGAATGATGTAATGGTGTTTTATTTAATTCTTTTGGTTGTATATATGAACGATATTATTTAATTATATGTATACCAAATGACTGGTTACGCCTTCTTAACCGACTGGCTGCTTAAGACTTCTAAGCCAGCTGTCAAGAATATATGCTTTAATTAAATAAATAGCGCAATCTGGCAACTCAACCCTAATAATGTACACCTGAACAAGCCACTTACGACTTCTAAGCCAGATTAAGCCTTCTAAGCCAACTGGCTGATTTACACCTTATAAAACAACGGGCGCTCGGATGAACTCTCATTATGCGTCTGGCTGGGGCCAGGCAAACATCTCTCTCCTTCTTAGGTGAAGGCTTATGTTAGGGTTTCCCTTTTGTGGGTGAGGACATCCCACCTTCTCCCCCAAAGACCCTCCTCCTTCTCCTTTCTCTCCCCCTCTTAGGTTAAGGTTATCCCTTTGGGGGAGATCATCCTCCCTTCTTCCCCAAAGCTCCCCCCCTTTCATTGCAGCTTGGGGGATAACCCCTCCCCTTGTTGCATAACCCCCTCCCCCTTTGCATCATTGACTTGCTGCAAGACCCCTCCCCATTTGTTGCATAACCTCTTGCAACACCCCCTCCCCTTTTGCAACACTGATCAACATTTTCAACATTGCATTGCACTCTCCCATTTTGCGGTCATACTACTCACTTCGTCAGGGAATGAAGTGAGAAGGCGAGATGACGAAAATATATACATACAGTATGTACAACGGGACAGAAAAATAAAAAGATTAGCACATGATTAACAAGAGTTAATTAAAGTCAAAAGGTATTTTAACAGGATATTGTCAATTTTATACATTTCCGCGCTGTTAATGAAATAACGATTCATTACATATTACTAAAGCGAACAAATCTAATTCGATCGTCATCATGAACAAAAATAGTTACAATGAAACGATGAATATTTTATTGAGGGACCGCGATACGTACAAACCTCTAAACAGAGACCAACTGGAGAATGTTAATAAAATGTTTAACAGAAGATTAAGAGAAATATTAAAAAGTAACTATAATAGGCTTTCTAAGCAGTTTCTTAGTATCAATCAGTCACTACCATATTTGTACGGTTTAGTAAAAACACACAAAGTTAATAATCCCATGAGGCCTATTGTTAGCACAGTAGGCTCCGTAACCTATAAGCAGTGGTGGGCACCGTTAACCAAAAAGTTAACCTCGATAACGATAATCCGTTAACCCCAATTTTTAACTCCGATAACGATAATCCGATAATTTTACTACAAAGTTAACGGAAGATAACGATAATCCGTTAACGATAACTATTTCTTTACTAACATTTAAAAAAATCAAGGAAAAAAGCTTTAAAACCCATAGAAAATGTTTATTTATGCAAAATCCAACAATAAATAGGTATTTAACTGTATTTTTATCAAGTTTTGCAACTTTTTTGCTTAATAACTTTTTTTTTTATTTTTAATAAAAAATGTACTGATTACATGTTTTGAAACCCTTGTAACCACTAACCATTAACTAAATTTTAATTTACCAGAGAATTATTATGGCGGGAACTGAAAGGTAAAATTAAATTTTAGGCACATTTATTAAAGACTATGACACAATGTGCTGGTTGCCCTTCAGAAAGATCAACTTCTCAAAGTTAGGCCCAACTGCCAGTCTTGACCTCTTTGGCCTCAGGATGTCCTTGCCGAGAGAGAAGAGCCGTTCCACTGCGGCAGAGGACGGAATTGGCGTATTGTACTTCAGGATGAGGTTGATGAAGATCTGCTCCCCCATGAAGTCAGAGTCGGCCATGTCTACCTTCCCATCAGTGTCCAGCCAAGTGTCGACAATCTCTTGGCCTTCTGCTTGACACTGGTACTTGAGCCACCGGCCGTCCACCCAGCGAAGAGGTCGTCAGGCATGCTGCTGTCGCTAGAGCTGGTGATGCTGTGTTATTTAATTCGACGACAATATTACAATCAGTGAATAAAAACTATTATTCAAATTTTACATACTATATATACTTTTTTAGAGATTTACTAACGCAGTGTAAAAATACTTATTCATTAGTCATTACTATAAATTAATTTTTCTCAACCGTACATTTTACCATACGTATCTCCATACGTATTAATATATATATAATATTATAGGACTTTTACTAGCGTTAAAAGGACCTTCTTACCTTCAATAAAAAGCGCACAACCTCCCCTTGCGAGATCTGGAAGCAGACTGAAGTTATGGCGGTTTGAATTCATTCGCGGAGCGGTGATCTTCCGTGAATGACTCCTCGCAGTTAACGTGTTAACAGACTTTAACAGAGTAAATATCGAGTTATCGGAAGTTAACTGGTCCGATAACGATAAATGGAAATTAACTTCCGTTAAGAGTCCGTTAAAAAAAGTTAACTTCGTTAATTAACTGTTATCGGATTAACGCCTTAGTGCCCAACACTGCCTATAAGCTATCTAAATGGTTAGTTAGTTTATTAACGCCGTTAGTTGGCTCTACTTTCAAATCACATATTGTAAATAGTATGGATCTTATTGACAAACTGAAGTTTCCCAATGACCCTAATTTCAAACTGGTAAGTTTTGATGTATGCTCGTTATTCACAAAAGTCCCTGTTGATGATCTACTTGACTTTTTAAAAGATAAGATCTCTGAATATTCTTTCGCTGTTCAACACAATGCGCTTATTGAGTTAATTAAGCTTTGGGTCAAAGATTGTAAATTTCAGTTTAAAAATAAGTTTTATGCTATGCCGTTTGGAATGGCGATGAGAAATCCCCTCTCCCAGGTATTAGCTAATTTATATATGGAGTTTTTTGAAAGCAGAATTTTGCCTACTATTGTTAATTTTAATCTTTTTGGTACCGGTATATAAATGATGTTATGCTTTGGCTTAACAATTTGTATGTTGACTTATTTCTTGGTAGGCTCAACAATTAAGTCCCATCTATTAAGTTCATGGTTGAATAAAGAAAATGATGGAAGTTTATCTTTTCTGGATCTAAAAATTCGGAGATTCTTGAATCAGTTCAAATTTTAAGTATATCGTAAGCCGACTAATAATAACTCTCATGTGCATTTTTATTCTGACCATTATCCCTCGATTAAATCTTCTATTTTCTCCGCTATATTTCTTATAGCATTGAGAGTTATCAGTCCTGAATTTTTAGATTCCGTGTTATGCAATTTCATGAATATTTGTACTAAATTATGTTATCGTATTTCATTTCAAGATAACTGCCTTAGGAAAGCCAAGAACAGGTATTAAAATAGTGTAACTGTAAAGGAATTTGAGCGTAAAAATATCGGATCAAGTAAAGATAAGCACCCCCAGCCTTCTTTAATTAGCCTTATAAGGCTAACTAACGAAAATATCACGACCTAACCTAACCAATCGCCAAGGGCGTACAGTTGACTTAACGATTGGTTAGGTTAGATCGTGATATTTTCGTTAGTTAGCCTTATAAGGCTAATTAAAGAAGGCTGGGGGTGCTTATCTTTACTTGATCCAAAATATCTTTAGCCTACCTTACCATATTAATTTTCAATATCTTCCGACTTTACTTAAAGCAATTGGAAAATCACACCTAATAAAGAATAACCCGGATAATGTGGTTGGCTATGTGTATTCGATTGAATGTACAGTACATAATGTAACTCAATATATATAGGCCAAACGGGTAAAACGTTAGATATTTGGGTAAAACAGCATAAATATGCGTGTAGAACAGCAAATAATTCTAATGCATTGTTTAACCATATGTATAGATGTAATCAATAGTATCAAGTATCAATAGTATCGATAGTATTGTAATCAATAGTATCAAGTAGTTCTAAAGCGCTCGTCACAAAAGATATAATTGAAAGGAATATTCTAGAATGTGCATTTATCCATTTTAAAAATAATTTCAATAAAAGTGCGGGAATGTATAAAATTGACAATATTCTGTTAAAATGCCTTTTGCCTTTAATTAAATCTTGTTAATCATGTGCTAATCTTTTTATTTTTCTGTCCCGTTGTACATATGTATATATTTTCGTCATCTCGCCTTCCCCCTTCATTCCCTGACGAGGTGTACTTCTGAATACACGAAAAACCTTGGAATCATTTTTCTTTTTCCTTGTGGGTTTGCATCATTCATTCATTTCACGTGTTTAATTGTGAAATTCATCCCATATATATATATATATATATACATACAGTGGTCTCTCGGTTTACAATGCCATCGATTAACGATATTTCGATTAACGATCCGCCTCATAGGGGTCCCATTGTTTCTATTAACGATAAATTTTCGATTAACGATATGTTTACGATATCACGCGGCCGCCACTTTCGGGCAATCGGGACATCCTAAGTGTTAATGGAGAGGAGGGAGGAAGTCAGCACAACAGACAGCTCTTGACAGTTTCTTCAGAAAGAGAATAAGATTGAAGTCATCAACCCCTTAAGCCATCCATCTTCTTAGCCTAAGGTAAGAATTTTTATTTTATGCTTTATTTATGCACCTTTTTATGCTCTATTTATTCATTATTTATCCATGTCTCTAATAATATTTATGTTTTAATATGTTCTTATAACGTTTACTTATAAAAATTTCGTGTTTAAATATTGTAAACTATGATTTTGGGGTGAATAAGGTCAACTTCCGATCGTCTTCGAACGAATTAAGCCTTTAACATGTACTTCCTATATTCGATTAAGTTAATTTCGATTAACGATGGTTTTCATGGAACCAATTAATATCGTTAACCGAGGGACCACACACACACACACACACACACACACACACACACACACACATATATATATATATATATATATAGTTCCCTGAGATCTTTTATGTTACACACAGACTGTGCATGGAACAAGGAACTCTTCTGGGGAAATCAAATCCACTATAGTTTGAATAAATAATGGTAAATTACAAATACTATAGTTTTTCTTTTTCATGATGTTAGCCCGACGTGGGCAACGGGTCACTTGCAAAGAGGCCCCAAAATATAGCTTCCCTCACCAGCGATCTGTCAAGCAGATAGGATCCAGGTTTGGGACAGGATCTAAACCCTAGATCTTGTCCCAAAGCTGGATCCTATCTGCTTGGCAGATAGTTGGTGAGGGAAGCTATATTTTGGGTCCTCTTTGCGTTACCCGTTGCCCACGTCGGGTAAACATCATGGAAAAGAAAAAATATAGTATTTGTCATTTACCATTACTTATTCGGACTATAGTAGATTTAATTTTCCCAGAAGAGTTTCTTGTTCCATGCACGGTCTGTGTGTATCATATACAGGGTAACCAACCCTGATTAAAGCATGCTATAACTTTTAAATAAACACTCGTATTCAAACACAGTTTTAATCATAAGTAGATAAACATACAAAGTTTTGATACATAGTTAATGAACTTAATAAGCTTCCACATGTGCACCCCTAGTGGCACGTAAAATGTCTAAACAGTATTCACACTCACGCCACACATTTTCCAACATTTGTGGGTTAACTGTTGCAATTGCATCCGTAATGCGTTCTCGCAATGTCCTGATATCTGGAACAACTGTTGCATAAACCAAACCTTTAACATGACCCCAGAGAAAGAAATCCAGCGGGGTAATGTCTGGTGATCTTGGGGGCCATGGGATTGGCCCGTCCCTGCCAATCCATCGATTTGGAAATGTTGCGTCGAGAGTTTCACGAACAGCATGCGCCCAATGAGGGGGTGCCCCATCTTGTTGGAAAATGACAGTTGGCTGCCTGTCCTGCAGCTGGGGGATGGCGTAATTGGTGAACATATCCAGGTACACAGTTGCGGAAACAGTGTTCTCAGCGAAGAAAGGACCAATTATCTGGTCATGCATTAGTCCACACCAGACATTGATCTTCGGACTACCCCGAATATGCTCCCCTACGGCACGTGGGTTTTCCGATCCCCAAATACGCACAGTGTGTCTGTTGACTCGACCAGTAAGATGAAATGTAGCCTCGTCTGAAAAGCAGACACGTAACAAGAAGTCATTATCCTCGTCAATGCTGTTCAAAATGTCAATAGCGAATTGTTCACGTTTTGGACGGTCATCAGGCTTCAGTTCTTGAACAATTTGTACCTTGTAGGCGTATAACTTCAAACGTTTGTGTAACACCTTGTGCACCGTAGACTTCGGTATCTTTAGTTGCCATGAAGCTTGTCTCACCGATTTCCTTGGTGACCGTGTGAAAGCAGTTTGAGTGTTTTCCACCGTCCCATCGGAAACTGATGGTCTACCACTGCTCTTTCCCTTTTCCACGTTTTCAGTTTCCAAGAATTTTTTTATCCACAACTTAATTAATTTCACATCAGGTGGATTCTTTCCATACTTTGTTCTGAACCTTCGCTGAACACTGACAGGAGATTTTGTTTCTGCAAGCCACACAACACATTGTGCCTTCTCTGTCACAGACGCCATCTTAACTGAACAGCTACTACAGCGCTCCTAGCTGCGAATGCGGTAGACGAAACACACCAGCACAGAAACTCTATGCGTTTACGAGATCACCTATAAAAAGAAAACGGATATAAGATTCGTCATTAAAACATGAGAGCATACTGTTTTCAGGGTAAACATTTATGGACACCCTGTATATTATATATATATATATATATATATATATATATATATATATATATGTGTGTGGTGTGTGTATATATTATATATACATATATATATTTTATATATATATATATATATATATATATATATTATATATTATATATATATATATATATATATATATATATATATATATATATTATATATATTATATATATATATATATATATATATATATATATATATATATAATATATATATACAGGGCGTCCCAAAAAAATGTATACACACTTTAACAGCTGATAGCTCAATTGATGTTTCTTTCTTTCCAAGTTAAACCCATTAGAATTAATAATGGCAGTCAGACTAAGCTTTGAACAAAGGAAATTCATTCTAAAATGCTACTGGAAGTGTGAAAACGCAGTTGAAGTGCAAAGACAGTTTAGGAGGGAGTTTCAAACAGATCCACCAACACGACTTACCATCACTCGAATTAGAGATAAGTTTGAAGCCGATGGAACTGTTCAGAATGTCCACAAGAAGCGTTCCGGAAGACAACGGAC
>JAJOZX010000144.1:15000-17500 GCA_023014485.1 Bathynomus jamesi | reverse complement strand
CCGTTAAGCAATAGCGATCACAATATGGTAGAGTTTGTCCTCTCAGTAAGTCACTCGAAACCAACTAACTCGACTAAAATTCCTAACTTCCAGCACGCAGACTTTAGTAAATTTCGAAATAAATTGTCACACGTCAATTGGGAAAACGTATGGGGAACTCCAACGCAAAACTAATGTGGGAATCGTTCGAAACAGTATTTAGGACTATAAATGAGGAATGTGTACCGTACAAAATTAAGCGTGCGAAAGTAAACAACAAGCCCTTGTGGTTTACTTCTAGAGTAGGAGACATTATAAAGAGTAGAGATAGGGCTTATAGGCAACATAAGTGCGATAAAGACAATTTGTGTTACGAAACAACTACATATCTCTGAGGCGTGAAGCGAAAAGTGTAATAAAAAAGTCCAAGCGCGAATTTGAAATCTCCATAGCTCGTGACGGTAAAGAAAACCCCAAGCGATTCTTTCAATACGTCAATAATAGAAATCCAGTAAAAAGTGTCTTGGGTCCATTGAAAAATGTAAACGGAGATCTAGTTTCTGAAAACAAGGAAATGGCTACCTTGCTAAACGAATTTTTTACGTCAGTTTTTACTATAGAAGATGTAACGAATATCCCTACGGTCATAGACATAATACCTTTTGATAATGGTAATATTTTGGATAATATTGTCGTTAGTGAAGGGGAAGTAATGCGCTATATTGATAAAATGAAAACGCGTAAATCACCGGGTCCGGATTCCATATATCCCATACAACTAAAAGAATTAAAAGATAGCATTGTTGTGCCGCTAACAAAGATTTTTAATGCGTCTATTTCTGAGGGGTGCGTACCAGATAATTTCAAGTTAGCAAACGTAACACCTATCTTTAAGAAAGGCGATAAAGGTGCGGCGGGAAATTATAGGCCAATCAGTTTAACGTCTGTTGTAGGTAAGCTACTGGAATCAATAATTAGGGATCGTATAGTCGAACACTTAGAATTGCATAACTAGTTAGAAATACGCAGCACGGATTTAGGCGAAACAAATCTTGCTTAACTAATCTTTTAGAATTTTTCCAAAGCGTGGTTGACGTTTACGATAGACATCGGGCGGTTGATGTAGTGTATTTAGATTTTCAAAAAGCGTTTGACACCGTGCCGCACAAAAGACTCATTGAAAAAACTAAGGCTCATGGAATCAGGGGTGTAGTAATAAATTGGCTAGAAGAGTGGTTGCGAGGTAGGAAACAGAGGGTGGTCGTTGATGGAGCGGAGTCGTGTTGGGCTAATGTAGCGAGTGGCGTTCCTCAGGGTTCTGTATTGGGCCCCTTGCTTTTTCTTATATATATTAACGATTTAGATGTCGGCCTAGTCAGTACAGTTTCAAAGTTTGCGGATGACACGAAGCTGGGTGGTAGGGCGATTAATGACGAAGATAGAGGTAAAATTCAGGAAGATCTGAATAAAATCGTTGATTGGTCAGTCACATGGCAAATGAGATTTAACGTGATAAGTGCAAAATTTTGCATATAGGTTCGCGTAACGGTAATTTTGCGTATAGTATGTCAGGGAAAGATTTAACAAGCGTAGAGCAGGAAAAAGATTTAGGAGTTATAGTCACTGGTGATTTAAAAGTAGCGAAACAAAGTACAGCAGCGGTCAATAAGGCGAACAAAGTGTTAGGTTTTATAGCTCGAAATTTTGAGTACAAATCGCGCGATATTATAGTTCCTCTTTATAAATCATTAGTTAGACCCCATTTGGAGTACGCGGTCCAATTTTGGAATCCGCATATGCGCAAAGATATAGACAAAATCGAAAGAGTTCAAAGACGAGCAACTAAGATGATTCCGTCGCTTAGGTCAAAGTCGTACGAGGATAGGCTTAAGGAGTTAAAATTGACAACACTCGAGACTAGGAGGTTAAGGGGTGATCTAATCCAGGTTTTCAAAATTATGAATGGGTTCGATAACGTAGATAGAGATAGCTTTTTCGAAATATCTCAATATAATAGGACTAGAAATAACGGGTGTAAGTTGACAAGTAGAAGGTTCGAGACAGCAGTTGCAAAAACTTTTTTACGCATAGAATAGTAAATAGCTGGAATAGTTTGCCGGTAGAAGTAATTAGTAGCACGTCTATAAACATGTTTAAAAATCGATTAGACGCATATGTTGATAGATTGGGTATAGTTTAAGGTAGTAAAATTAAGGCTTTGTGGGGATAGATCCCACAGCTCAACACAAGTGTTGTGGGATATAGGGAGGCAGCGTCTTGGGTTAGGGGATACTCTCTGTCCTTACACACCCCATTTAAAGAGATTCCTCTGCCGAGCGGTGCCCCCCATAGTACTGTGAGGTATTGAAAAACTCATGATCTTCACTTGCCCCACAAACACCTTTAAATGGGAGACCCAAATGGGTGCACACACATTTCTACATTACTGTACAGTCTTTACAGCCACACCTACACTTTTCCTCCTAAGTGTATATATTGTAATGTATATGGTTGTAAATTT
>JAJOZX010000144.1:0-10000 GCA_023014485.1 Bathynomus jamesi | reverse complement strand
TGTAATGTTGTGAAAAATTAAATAAACTGTATGATGAGTGGCAAGGGCTGAAGAAGAGCAAAGGAAAAAAATCGAAGTTTTCAATAGAGAAAGAGAATACATGGAAAGAAAAATTGGATGGACTCTTTGATATTGCGCATGCAAATGCTAACGAGTTAATAACTTGAGGAAGATAGAGAGTTTCTACGGCTACAAAGGGAAGGTCGAAAGGGTAAAATGATGGCAGTTGATAAGGATGAAGAAAAACGTCGAAAGGAAGCTGCGAAGAGACATGAAAAAATGGATAAGAAAAGGTTACATGAATCAAGTGCATTTGATGAAACAGTTGTTCTTGCAAGCAGCAGCAGTTCCTGCAGTGATTCACCTGCATCTACGGAAGAAGAAGTAGATCTGGAAGTGCCCTCAACATCCAAAAGAGGCCTTCCAAGAAAAAAATTCAAGATTATGAATGAAAATCTGCTTTCCTCATTGGATGTTGCTAAGATCAGCGACCGATCAGCCTCTTTAATAATTATTCCAACGATCGCAAATGTTGGAAAAGATCCAGAGAATTACAATGTTAGCTACTCATCGATTCGCAGGGCAAGACAGAAATCAAGAAAGAAGTTCAGTGAAAACTTGAAAGAAGAATTTCAAGCTGACAAACCCTTGATTGTTCATTGAGATGGCAAACTCCTCGAAGACATTACCGGGAATGAGGTTGTTGATCGGTTGCCAGTCCTAATCTCTGGCAGTGGAGAAGATCAACTGCTTGGAGTGCCAAATATAGATCATGGCACAGGAAAGGATACTGCAAATGCAGTACATCAGGCGATCATTGATTGGAATCTAATAGATAAGGTAAAAGGCATGTGTTTCGATACAACTGCATCGAACACAGGTCGTAAAAACGGAGCTTGTGTCCTAATTGAACAGAAAATGGAGAAAGATTTGTTGTGGTGTCCTTGTCGACACCATATCCTTGAAATCATGTTGGAAGCAGTGGTATCCCCTGCATTACAGGCTTCATCAGGCCCTGACATTCAGTTATTCAAAAGATTCAAAACAAACTGGAATAAGATTAATCTAACTTCATACGATAAATTAGAAAATTATCCACAAAAGGAAAAAGAGGAAATCATCAACTTTGCAGCAAGAAAAATCAATGAAGATCAACCTCGCGACGATTACAGAGAGTTATTGGAACTGACAATCATCTTGCTTGGCGGTACTCCAACGACTGGAATAAAATTCAGGAAGCCTGGGGCTTATCATAGAGCCCGTTGGATGGCGAAAGTCATTTATTCAATGAAAATCTTTATGTTCAAAAGTCAGTTCAAAATAACAGCAATAGAAGAAAGAAATCTAAAAGAAATTTGTTGGTTTTCTGTTTCAATTTATATTAAGCATTGGTTTTCAGCACCCTGCGCAGCAAGTGCTCCACGAAATGATCTGAGTCTTCTCAAGAATCTTCACAGCTACAAAAGCACAAATGAACAACTAGCAATGCTGCTTTAGAAAAATTCAAGAATCATTTGTGGTATCTCTCAGAAGAGTTGATCGCATTGGCTTTCTTTGATGATAAAATCAGCTTTGACACCAAAAGAAAAATGAAGGAGGCTCTTACAAAATCTTCGGAGCCAGATCCTCCAAAGAAGACACAAATAGACATCAAAACTATGACAATAATCAGCTTGAAGATTTTGTAACTGCTAACACAAAGTCCTTCTTCAGTATACTCGGATTGTCTTCAACGTTCTTGAGCAAACCAGTAGAAGATTGGCTTCTCGATGAGAGTTATTGGGTTGCAAAGAACGTAGTGAATCACATGAAAGTTGTTAATGATATTGCTGAAAGAGGAGTGAAATTGATTGAAGATTATAACAAATTAATTACCAATGATGAACAACAGAAGCAATATCTACTGCAAGTTGTATCAAAATTATCGGAAGAAGCTTCCGGACAAAACTAAGAAAACTCTCGTATCTTTGACGCAACAGTAAAATTTACGAGTATATCCATTCTATGTATCTATTATAAATATCTATTGTATTGTATCTGTTTTATGAACAAATGGAAAAGAGGAAGTGGTATGATAGGCCTCGTGGGGAACTTCCACTCAAAAAAAAAGTAACGTGACGCTTGCTGTACCTCCTGGGTGTCATGGAAATCAGCAAATTTTCAAATGGCGGGCGCGACCTCCAAATATTCGAATTTTGACCCGAAATTTCCCCAGGATCATTTTTCTACCAAATTAAACCAAATGAGAGTGTATCTCAAAAATTTGAAACAAAAAAATTTCACTCCCCCACTTTTGCATCACCCTAAATATATATATATATATATTACATATATATAGATAGATTATATATAATATATATATATATATATATAATATATATATATAATATAATATATATATAATTATATATAATATATATATATATATATATATATATATATATATTATATATATTATATATTATATATTATATATATATATATAAATAAATATATATTATAATAATATATATAATATAATAGTATATATATATATATATTATATAATATATATAATATTATTATATATTATATATATATATATAATATATGCATTATATATATTTTATATATTACATATTATATATATATAATATATATAATATTATATATATTATACTGTATATATATATAATATTAATATATATATATATATAATATATATAATATTTATATATATTATATATATATATAATATATATAATATTTATATATATTTATATATATAAATATATATATATATATAATATTATATGTAATATATATATAATATATAATAATATATAAATATAATATATATATATATAATTATATATAAATATATATGTAATATATATAATATATATATAATATATATATAAAATATATATAGATATATATATAATATATATATATATAATATAGTTGTTAACCTCCGTCTATGGCCCTGGGGTGGTTCGGAATCGACGGGGGGGTTCTGGTTAGGTGGCAGCAACGGATGTGTGACGTGACTTGCAGTAGTTTTCTTCTATATTACTCTCCGAGTTCTTCTATAGTGGCTCGGAGGACTCTGATAGACTTACTAAAAATGCTGAAGGTTCCGGATTCTTCTTATAGCGTATCCGGAAAGTTTAATGACTAAGTTCTTCTGAAGAGAGCAAGGCTCGAAGGATAAGATTAAAAAAATATCTTCAACTGTAAATTTACTGCTAAAATATACAGGTAGTGCTCAGCCTCTGAATTAGCTTCTGAATAACAATGGAAGATTTTAATGGGTTTATATACCCAAAAACTGCTAACATTATTATTATTAAATGCTAAGAAGGCTGTATTATTTTTGCACAATATTCGAAAATAAAGTAAATTTTTTAGCTGTGGTAAGGCTTGAACGAGTAAACAAAATATTTGAAGACGAAACCATATTTTTATCTTAAACCGCGACTTTTCAGATCCGATGTTATCATGATCTGCCAAGTTAACTAAAAGTGAAAATCGGACTATGCATCTTTACACTAAAATATGCATATGAGTAAAATTTTAAGGTTTAAGATGTACAATTTTAATGCTTAGGCAGACATGATCTCATCTTTTATAACGAAAGAGAATGTATACAAAATATGAACATTGCAAAGCTTAAGCAGGATTCCTTATTAAGCGAAATCTAAAATGATTATGAGATTTTAAAAAACAACAGGTCACCAATTATTTAGCAAAGTAGAAAGCAAATCAAAAATTTTATCCAAACTCGCGTTGGGCGATTTTGGTCCTTATGTAAAAATGAATACACATACGTACATACATATGAGTATATGCATTATATAAAGTTAAATATATAAGAATATACAGGATTATATAAATACATGAACCATATAACACATGAATTTTTAAAATGGATACTTTTTCTTACAATGGATACAGAGACTATATAAATGAATACAAGAATTACATGAAGAATAAGATAATATAGGAATATTGGAATTATTTATGGTTCATTTTTACAGGGCTCTTCCCTCTAGAATAATATTAATATAATAATGTAACATCCTAACTAATGCTAACTAGATGATAACTATGGGTTTTATAATAGGGAGTTATATATACAACGTAAGTCGGGTGGTTAAGTCTAGTTCACGTGGTCTGGGTACGCACTCTTGGTCGTGCATAAATAGTTTCATGTTCCGTGTCACTTGGTTTTCTTTGTTCCCAGAATGATCTTTTCACTACAAATATACCGAGGATAATAGCACATACAATAATGATACTAACGGCAGATGTTGAGAAAATGGTTACCGGTTGTAGTATTTGTAAGAGGTTGTTTTGGTTATCATCCAAAATTTTAAACCGGCTCAATTGATCATTCCATTCAGGGGCATGTAGTTCGGGTAGGATGGTTACAGGTTTTATGGAGAGATTTAAGATCTCTATGACGGGTTTAAATTTAATTTGTGACGGGAATGGGTATGAGTTATTAAGGTTAACCTTATACGGGTTGTATATTTGGAGGGCTTTTGAACGCAAGGAGCAACCAATTGGTAGCCGAATAACCATAGGGATTGTGATGAGGGAATAATTCGATGGACACTCGAGGGTAGCGGCAGTCCTGTTCGCGAAGGAAACCCAGATGTCTGGTCCAATTCGTAGTTGGATGGTTTTAGGGGAATTAAATTTTTTAAATGAACATACGGGGGCATGCCGGTCACGAATTAAATCGATAAAGCACGACCTAGTAGTTGGAAGAATAACTGGTTTGAGTGGAGGGCAGACGAGTTGTTTATTTGGTTGCGGGAATCGGCAATGCCGGACGTCGCTATCTGACATCATAGAATAAGCTGATACATCTTTGGTGAGGAAAAAGTAAGGTGGTACGGTGGGTAAATACAGTCGATAGACATTAGAGTTATTCTGGTAGGGTGTTGGGAAAGGGTGAAATTTATATACGTCATAAGTGAGGACATCGAAAAATGGTATAATTATGAGGTATGTGTAGGGGCGTGGTCCATGTACAGTCCAGGTGTATTCTAGAAATTGAGGGTAATTAGTGTGGTTGAGTGGGAATATGGGTGATAATTTTAATTGTGACTGGGCGGTGTGAATCAAGGACTGAAGTATTTCCCATGGTATTAGGGTGGAAAGAGTGATTTTTCCATGGGCTAGCTGGGTTGCACGCAAAACCTTGGAATGAATCGTAGTTATTCGTTGTAAGTATTTATCGATTAGGGTTACTTGTATGTTCATTATCTCTATTAATTCTAGATATCTTTTGTGTTCTTTGTATTGAGCTAACATGGATTCAAGGTATGTGAATCTGTCCGAAAGGGAGTGAAGGAAGCGATTGTTTTCGTGTAATGACCTAATAGTTTGTTCTAACATGTGTCCATTATATTGTCGATTTCGCGCGAAGAGATTCAATTAAGTTCAATTCTTTTAATATCTTCTTCGGTTGCTAATCCGAAAAACCTTTGAACAGTTTCCCTCCTATATCTATCAGTCCCCTTTTACTTCTTGGTTAAAGTTTTCTGAATTTTTAGTTTCAGTTTGTATCCATGGTAAGGCTAATATTTCTGATAGGGCGCGTGCTGTAGTTTGAATATTTTCGAGGGTATTTTCTAACAGAACGCGACTATCTGATCTTTTCCTTGGAAAGAATTCTGGACTTTACTTTCAAACGTTTTAATTGGGTTTGTATTGAAGGAGATTGATTTTAATTCTAGCAGGGGGTTGCAAATTTATATAAAGGTCTGCATGCCCTTTCAAAAATTTACCTTCTGCAAGTTTTTCTATAACAACTGGTAGAAATTTTAATGCTAGGCTACAAGAGTAAATAATTTGGAAAATTATAAGGGGGACAATTTTATTCATTTCTACGCCTTAGTTATACGGAGCTGGGGGTAGTTGTGTGGATACTTGTGTTTGTTGGGCGAAGGGGTCGGCCTCGTTTTGGTGGCAATGGGGGTCGACCGTTGAGCTCGGATTCTGAGCGGGTTCGTTTCTTATGTGAAGGTTCTAGTTCACGTGGGTGATGCATTTGCGGGCGGTATGTAGGGTCCGTGCGTCGATCATCAATCGGCGAGGGTGGTGACAGAGGAGATGGTGGAGTTGGAGGAGATGGGGAGTTCCACTGAGTGATCCTCTCGAAGGGGTTTCTCCAGGGTCTGGGTCCGATGGGACGCTTGGCTCTGGGGCCTCCTCTTGTTCAGAGATTGCCTCGAGTATGGTGGTATTACGAGGTACCAATCTTCGTCATGGGTAGCGGTTCCCGCGGTGACACTTCAGTTTTTTATCCCTGCCCGATTTGTTAATATCTTGACCTTTTGAAGGATAGGCGGCTCGAACGCCTGGCAGCTGTTTTTTGGGAAGGTGTTGTTCGGAAGCTATCTTCAAATTGTCAGCGTGAATGATCTTAGTTTGGAATGATCCCGGAGGTCGAGGATTTCATAACGATTTTTTCCGAGGTCTTTTCATAATCCTATATGGCCATCCCATTTTGGGTATAATTTGCGATGAGCCCTGGCGGTTTCACGCTCTTCAGATAACATCGCATACCGACGATTATAGTCCGTTGACGGGGATGACGCCTATGTTGCTCTTGCTCCATCTGTTGGTTTCGTTGGTCGAGGGCATAGCGGATTATGTAAAAATCTTGAAAGATCGTTCAGCTAGTTGCTGATTTGCTTCTGCCATTTCGGAAGATGTTAGGACTGCCGGGTCGGTTTGGTCGGGCAAATCAAAAGGTAGACGCTTGTCGTAGTGATAGAGACGAAATGAGGGGTGTCCCCGATGGACACATTGTAGCCATTGTTGATGGCTGTTTGTACCATGGGAAGGGAATCATCCCATGTACGGGAGGATGCATCGACAACGTGGCGCAGGGCTTCCAAGATCTTTCGATTGTGCCTTTCCACTAAGCCGTTTGCCTGCGGATGGTATGCCACAATGTGTGTATTTTTAATTTACACATGTTACAGAGTGACTCGAACAGTTTGGAAGTGAAACTAGGGCGTTATCCGAGATTAGGATGGAAGGAGTGGTATGTTTTGGATGACGCGTTCCACTAGGGCTCTTGCCACAGTTTCCGAGGTCTGTCTGGAATGGCGGCTACTTCACGCTGTAACGCGAGAAGTGGTCCGTAAACACAATGATGTACTGATTTCCCTTTGATGTTTGGGAAATGGTCCCAGTATATCCATTCCAGTTCTTTGCCAGGGCCTTGGCATACTGGATATTTATGCATCGGAGCTGTGGATGGTACGTTGCCCTTATGCTTTAAAACACGACGGACATTCGGCGATGTATTCTTGTACCTTTTGTTCATCTCGGGAAAAGTGGTATCGCTCCAAAAGACTCTTGATGGTGCGATCCGGCCCCATGTGTCCATAAAAAGGTGAGTCGTGACAAAGTCCAATGGCTATATCGACGAGATCCTTTGGTATCTCCACGAGGTCATTTCCATCTTCGTTCCTGAAATGTACGAGCCCATTTTGAGGTTGTACTGTTCTTTTACCTTCGATGGTTCCTTTTGTTCCAGGCGCGCCCGAAGGTTTCTGGGTGTGTTGGTCCTGTTGTTGGGAGTATTGCAGACACTCGTAGTCGAACACAGGAAGAATTCCTATTTTATTCACTGGGCGTCGGGCTTGAGTCTCGACAATCCGTCTGGAATAACTTGCAGTTTTCCCGGTTTGTATACGATTTTCGCTGCAAAGTCCTGAATCAACAGAGTCCATCTACTCAATCGTCCTTCAAGTAGTTTCCTTGAAGAGGTACGTGAGGCTTATGATCAGTCTGATGGTTACATCGTAGCCATAGACGATATTTCGGAATTTTTTCAAAGCCCAATATACCGCTAGGGCCTCTCGGTCCGTAGTGGAATAATTCCGTTGAGGTGCAGAGAGAAGTTGACTGGCATAAGCAATGGGTAATTCCACACCGTCTACGTCCTGTAACAGGACGGCTCCTAGTCCATAGGAGGAAGCATCTGTGGCTATGATGAAGGGTCTTGTGTAATCAGGATATTGTAAAATGGGATGACAGGTTAGTTTATTAATTAAAGTTTCAAAGGCATGTTGGTGATCGGATTCCCAGTTAAATTTCGAATTTTTCTGGAACAAATTAGTAATGGGTTTAGCAATATTCGAAAATTGGGGGATAAAGTTCCGATAAATCCGACAAAACCAATAAATGCATGGGCGTCGTCGATGGTCTTGGGTACAGGGTACCTTCAGGGCTTCGAGTTTGGCTGGATCAGGTTTAATTCCTGTGGACGAGAGTAGGAATCCTAGGTATACCAGGGATTCTTGTAAAAAATTGCACTTTGCAAGCTTCAGTTTAAGGTGTGTTTCTCAAGTGTGATAGCACATTATGAAGGCGTTGAAAGTGTGTTTTTATGTCCGAACTGTAGACGATAATATCGTCAAGATAAACGAGAGCTTCGACACCTAATAGGTCGGAAAGGACTATATTCATCAACCTAGAGAAATTAGCAGGCCCATTTCGGACTCCGAAAGGTAAAACCTGGAATTGTAATGGCCTCGGTTAGTGGAGAAAGCAGTCATGCCGAGATTCGGGACTGACCTCCATTTGCCAATAACCGATGCTAAATCGAGGGATGAAAAAAGTTCGCTTTCCCTACGTTCAGAATTGTTTCCTGCATGTTTGGAATCGGGAAACGGTGTGGGATGGTAATGTGTTCAGGCGTCTAAAATCTATACAAGGGGAGATGTTCCGTCCTTTTTGGAGACGAGAATCATAGGAGCGGACCAGGGACTAGCTGAAGGCTGAATGACATCCTGCTCCAACATGTCCTTGATGTGTTCCTCAATAGTGACTAACTGGAGATGTGGAACCCGATAGGGAGGAATGAAAATGGGTTTGGAATTGGGTTCCAACTTGATTTCAAAAGGGACCAAATTAGTTCGGCCCAGAGGATCTCCTTAGGGCAATCACATCTCTATTTCTTATCAGGAAATCGAGAAGTGATTCCATTAGTTTGGGATCCTGTAAAGCTGGTGACTCCTGAAGGGAGTGCTCCAGACATTTCTTATATTCTTCTTTTAATATTGAAGGATTTAATTCTAAGGAACTGGAAACACGATTTATCATACTGATGGGGAAATCTGAATCTATTTCTACTGTGGAAACAGTTCCTATTTTCTGATTTGAAGTTAATTATATAGGACTTTTTCCTTTGTTTAAAAAACAACAGGGATAGCTGAATTCTGACTCTGACTAAGGACTTGGGCAATAAGAACATCTCTTTTGAAATTACTTTTCTCTGTAATCAGAGTACGCTGTGACTCTAATAATTTTCCTTGACTGTTAACTACTTTTGCTAGGAAACAAATCTTCTCATAAGGTGCTACTGTTATATGCTCGGTAGGGCATATGAAAAATTGTGAATCTGATTCTGGTTCGGCGACTAAAATTTGCCTTATTGGCTGAACTGAAGCTGGCTGACTGGAAACTGCTGACTGGAAACTGGCTGACTGGAAACTGGACTGACTGGAAACTGACTCTGGAAACTGACTGACTGAAAACTGGCTGTGTTGATCCAACTGGATTCAACAACTGAACTGATTACCCTGGGGTCTGATTTCTGGAGCGGTTGTCCCTCTGGATGCAACCGGCCGACTTGATCTGCTATCAAGTAAGGGGGTTTCCTATTTCTTTCGGAAATCTGAACTGAGCTAAGTCTATTAGCATTAAGTTGTCTGTCATTCTCGCGGAGATGGTGTGTCCTATTTCGACACTTTACTAACTTTCCGGCTGGGTAAATTTCCCATTGATTCCGGTTAAAAAAATCCATACCTAGTAGGATGTCTGTCTGAAAGGTGGCGACTGTGTCCACTATACAACATTTCGCGGGGTATACCGCGTTTCCAACTTCTAAATATAACTCAATTTCTCCATATGTGGGTATGGGTGTGCCCGTAACTCCTCTGAGTTGGGCAGGATGGTGCCTTAATTTCATATTTGTAATTTGTACTCT